>JASAMV010002473.1:0-14479 GCA_030248065.1 Rhynchonema sp. JSB1_4 | reverse complement strand
GATAGATTGGCCCAAAAGTGTTGACGATAGATAGATGAAATCAAAAAGTGTTGACGATAGATAGATGAATTTTGGGGGACCCCCCCCCGCCCCCCCCCCCCCTTGAGCCCCCGTAGTACAACCCCCAAAAAGGGGTCAGTGAATTAATAGAGCCCCGGTAAAAAATTGGCACTTTTCGGACAAAATCGGGGGGATACCTACTGTACCGGGGTGAAAATAGGGGGATACCTACTGTACCAAGTCAGACATCGGGGGGATACCTGCTGTATCAGGCGAGGGGGATACCTACGGTACTGCACTGGTGTAGCTGTGGGGGACCGGGGGGGAGCCCCCCTAGGTACAGTAGGTAGGTTGGTTGACGCTCCATGCTGGTACAGGAGGTTGGAGGTATGTCGCCGCCCGGCGGCTGGTACAGTAAATTGTGATTTTTTAACTCAAAATGGTCTAAAATCGGTAGTTTTCACCCCAAATAGGCGAAAAATCGCGCCCTACGCGCGAAATTAGGGGTGTTTTATCAAGAGTATGCCCGGGCATAAAATTATTTATCCTTCCCCCCGCCCGGGCGGTGAGAGGGGTGGCTGCCGCCCGCCCCGTTCGGGGGGGGGGGGGGGGGGGGGACCCCCCCCTAGGCACAGTAGGTAGGTAGGTTGACACTCCATGCTGGTACAGTTGGGGCTCTATTAATTCACTGACCCCTTTTTGGGGGTTGTACTACGGGGGGGCGGGGGTGGGTCCCCCAAAATTCATCTATCTATCGTCAACACTTTTTGATTTCATCTATCTATCGTCAACACTTTTGGGCCAATCTATCTATCGTCAACAAATTCTGGGAACAAACTATCTATCGTCAACAACAATCGACCCCAAAATTTATATTTTTGACTCTAAAAGGCTCAAAATCGGTGTTTTTCGGGGGGTTGTACTACGGGGGGCTGTAATTATGTTTTTACGGTAAATTCAAGTGAACAGCCCGCGTTCTTGGCTGTCAACAATAAAATAAATAAGTCACAAAATTGCCAACCGAGTCTGCCGCACTGTCGTCTCTCTTATGTTTGTTCGCCGTTATTTTTCCTCCAATTGCCTTGTCATTGCCCCGGTTTTTATCGCGACGCTTCGCACCGGATGTCGCCAAACCGCTTCCTTCTTAGGCATCGCCGGGATTAGATTTGGATTTGGATGTTGGAATTGGCTTTTTCACGTCCTTTTGGATGTCGGATTTGGCTTTTTTTGGAAATTTTCACGTCTAGAACGCGATCTGAGAATACAATCTGAAACAGAGGTCGCAATCGGGCCGGCCTGAGCTTGGGCCGGGCAGCGCCGAGTCGCTATTTTGAGCTCGCTCGGGCCGTGCCGGAGTTTTGGGGGCTCGGGCCGGGCCGGGCCGGGTCGCCTAAACCCGGCCCAATTCCGACCTCTACACTAATGTATGGGCCGAGCCAGTATTGGAGGTACCGTAAAAACCTAAATAGAAGGGGGGCCTCTATTAACTCACTGACCCCATTTTTGGAGGGGGCTCTATTAATTCACTGACCCCTTTTGGGGGGCTGTATTACGGGGGGCTCTATTCCGGGGGGGGGGCTGTATCTAGGTTTTTACGGTACTCTAGAAGGGGGATACCTACTGTACCGCGCTCGGAGAGGGGGGATACCTACTGCACCAGAGCCGATGGCCTGGGGGGATTATGTACCAGAGGTGGGAATCGGGCCGGGCCGAGGTTTCCGGCCCGAACGGTCGGGCCGGGCCGGGCCGGGCCGACTTTTCGGAATGTCGAGCCGGGCCGGGGTCGCCGGCCCGAAAAGGCCCGACATCATCGAATTTCAATAAAAATCGTGATTTTTAGGCTAAATTTGCCAAAATTTCTCGCGATTCTGCAAATTAGTACCGACTTCCATGATTATCAGGTATTTTTAAACCAAAAAACAGTAATTTTTGCACCAAAAAATTGCTTCAAAATATCATCAGAAAAAGTCGGGCCGAAAAAATCGGGCCGGGCCGGGCCGACTTTTCCAAGTCGGGCCGGGCCGGGCCGGGAACTGTCGGGCCGGGCCGACCCCCGGACCTCGTCGGGCCGGGGCGGGCCGAGGTAACCGGGCCCGATTCCCACCTCTGTTATGTACCTAGGGGGGTTTGGGGTTAGATTTTGGGGTGAAAATTTTTAATGTGTTTATTATGTGTGGAATCGTGTGAAAACGTAGTATTTGCGCGCGTAGCGCGCGAATTTTGGGTAATTTGAGGTAGAAACCACTGATTTTACACTAATTTTGGCCATTTTATTCAAAAATTGGCACTTTAGGGGCAAAATCGGGGGGATACCTACTGTACCAGGGTGAAAATCGGGGGATACGTACTGTACCATGCCAAACATCGGGGGGATACCTACTGTACCAGGCGAGGGGGGATACCTACTGTACTGGGGGGCTACCCCCAACCCCCCCATATCCAACACTGGGCCGAGCTGCAACTGGATATCAAACATACCCTATCTAACTGCGGTTTTTAACCAAAAATTGCACGAAAAAAAACCAAAAAATGCAAATGATTCCCAACCACCATTCCAGTCGTGCGATTGCCCTGCATTGCCTTTGTCGTCCCACTTTTGTTCAGTTTGTTCCGACGTTTCTGTTTGGTGTCCGTCAGACCAAAGCCTTGCTTTTTGTGGGCTTTTTTTGATCGACAATTATTATTATTATTATTCGCGTGTTATTGAATCAAGATTCAGAATTGTTGACAGCGTGAATCTGAAAACAGCATTTTATCAGCCTTTACGCTGCGCCCTCGATCAGTTGAAAACAGTGTAGTTCCTGTGGGGGACGGGGGGGGGTACGTCTGTTCCCCCGCCATGCTTAAATGGGCTTTTACTCAATTCAACGAGGTTTCAGCTTGCAATCAACTCGCTGCTGTTTCTCCCAAAACAAGGCCAACTAAAGAAAAAGAAACCACGTGTAAAGAAGCACACACGCGCGCGCGCGAACAACAGCCAATCAGCAGCCGACTCCGCCCCGTTTGCGCGGGAAATGTCGGCCATTTTCTCACGCAACTTTGTGGCGGGTTTTCTCGCGATAGAAGTGATGTTTCAAAAATCGAGCTCTATCTAATGATGTACCACAACGAATCGAGTCTATTGATGTGTAACTTGCTCGACTTCATTCAGTTTCCTAGGAGGAGTTAACTTAAAACTAAAATGACCAGAAATTTGGATACGCGGACATCACGATTTCTCGGGTGTCTGGAAAACCACTTTCTGCTGCACGGATCGGGCTGATTTTTTCAGCGTTTTGTGCCGGCTGGTATACGACATTATCGCAATATTAAAATTAGCGAAAGCCCAACACACGCGCTCACGCCAGCACCCCCGATTTTAACACTACAGGTATAGCAAAATTTCCGATAATCTGACCTGCTGATGTTTCATTCCGCGTTGCGAATTTTTTTTCCCCACACAAACACTATTGAATACGTAAGCTATCTTGTGAATATGTCGCCAATAAGCTAATGCCACGATGTCTTCTTTGTTTTGCTGTTGCCTAATTCCGGTGCTATACTAACGTATAGACCCTGATTTGTGGGCTGCACAACTCATGTGCTTCTGCACTGATTATCATTCTTATAAATGATCCAAGACTGTGTGGGTTTAACTTGCAGGTGAAGGTTGGTCTGCATCACCACTAGAGCATTGGTAGTTTGTCAGTCCGTGGTGTATCTTGTTACGGAAATCATTGTGATTAACAAACGCAATGATTGCTAAGGCTATAACATCGAAACAGCCTTTTATTGGAAAGGAAATAAATGAATATCAGCTCGATACAATACATGATTAGGAGACTGTTCGGTTCAAGTGCTGTACATGTAAGTGTGGTAACTATGCATCACTCACACGATGACCCCAGATGGAAAAGTGAACGATACCACCTACTTGAAAAATTTCAGCGATACACATACATACACAGTATGTAGAATTTTACTATAGTGCGATGAAGATAATACCGCAAACGCAACGGAGTTAAGCAAAACCGTAAATTCAAGAAATATCTCATGCTTGACCTTCACTGACGCGTGAAGCTATTGATCCATGGCAGGAAGCTGGTGACGCGCGCGTACGTGGTTATCGCTACGTTAGAGCTACCCGAACCGCACTTCTTGAAGTGGTTTCCGTTCTTCTTTCCGTTGGAAACAATGCCCTGAAGTTCCCACGATCCTGACGCGGTTTGGCACACAAGTGGTCCACCTGAGTCTCCCTGAAAACAGTTTTAACGTGAGAGCATTAGAGAAGTCAGGATCCGTATGAATTTTATGACCGAACGATCAGACGTCCATTTTACCATTTTATGAAAACTAAGGAACGATCTACTGTGGTCATTAAATACAAACTGAGAGACGTTGTTTGCTCACCCTGCAGGCACTCTCTTGTTGGTTGTTCAAACCGTTGTGCACTATCGGTCCTATAGCATCCAGCTCAACCTCCGATACGGTATGGTGCGGTTGAATAAGTTGCTCGGCTTGAGTCAGTTGGAAGTTCTCAGTCAGTTGCGCTGAAAAAAATAAATTATTCTCAAGTAGCAAAAATAACATCAAAAGAGCTGATGCTTGCCAACTGATGCCAAAATATACAAACGGGAGAACATGTGCAGACGCTCTCACCATTAGGTGTAGATTCGTATCCCCATCCTGTGACGATGCACGTTTTGCCCTCTTCGACCGTTCCTCCGTGCTCGGGCAGACAGACGGGACGTATATTCTCATTGAACACAAGAGGAGGGCTGATCCGAATCATAGCAATGTCATTGTAGTAATCAGGTGCGTTTGAATACGACGGGTGCATTGCATCGCTGATGATTCGGTGTTGCGTGGCCGACGGGTCATTAATGCTCCAATCGTGTGCCCCCGCCCGAACTGTCAGGTATTTCACGTAGTTGTCGCTGAAAAAATGTTGTTTCTGCTGTTAAAGTGTTGGCTGCGCCTTTTTTGAATACCCAATGCACAAATAATACATAGGGTGGAATTTTCGAAACGGTGTAAAGGTCAGTTGGGCGTAAAGGTCGGTGTAAAGTTCGGTCGAAAGCTCGGTCGGCGTAGCTCGGTGTAAACGTGAAACATTGCCTGTTATTGACATGGAATGTTTCAAGTTTACACCGAGGTCTATCACACTGAGCTGTCGACCGAGCTTTCCACCGACCTTTACACCCAACTGACCTTTACACCGTTTCGAAAATATCACCCATAACATGCATATATACAGTGTGACAACCGTAACGAACACCAACATGCAGTGCGCGGCCGTTACGATCCATTCGTTGGTTAAGATCGCACCACCGCATGAGTGACATAGACCATCCGGGCTCGGTTTCTCGCAGGAAAATTGGGGCATATTATTTGGTGCCATCAACTCAACTTGCCACGGCCAACTATGCGGAACGGTCTCAATGCCATCTGAATATCCATAATAAACGAACGTCATGATTTGTAGAACGCTAACTCGGAGTGATTCAAAGACAGAATTAACCAGAAAGACAACTAACTGTCAACGCGAGCGGTTGCTCGCCTATTGGTGCGAATTCCACGTCGTCGACTTCGTCTGGTATTTGCAGTGGTTTTTTAAAAAAAAAAAATTTTTTTTTTTTATTAAAAAAAAAATTTTTTTTTAAAAAAAAAAAATTCGTTCCAAAAGTTAAAAAAAAAATTTTTTTTTTTATTATTTCAAAATTCGAAAATTTCTCTATTTTTTTGCTCTAAAAGTGCTATTTTTTGCATAAAAATTGCTACTGTTAACATCACCCGACCCTACCATGGGTGTATTGGGTGCCATAATCGTTGTTTTGTGGCATCTAGACATAGTGCACACACTCACATGGCCTCTCATATGATTACACATGTACATGTGACTGGGTGGGCATGCATTTATCCATGCAACAGACCCGAAAGCAGTGATTCGGTGTGATATTCACTCTATATTTACACTGTTTGTCACATATTTGCATTGGTCGTGTACCAAGAGGCAATAGTTTCACTCAAATTTACCGTCTTGAGTGTCACAAAGCCACACCAAGGCACCCACACCACGTGGGGGAAGTGTACGGGTGTGTACCTGACTACTGTTGGTACTCATTGACCATTGTTTAGTATTGTTTTCGTGTCGTGAGTGCTTTATATGCACTTACCACACGTTATGCAAGAAAAATGCCACTATTTTTTGTTTTAGCGCTCATTTTTTTCGTCTCTGGCAGTTTTTTGGCTGCAATAAAAAAAATTTTTTTAAATTAAAAAAAAATTTTTTTTTTAAAAAAAAAATGGGGTTTGAATAAAAAAATTTTTTTATTAACCACTGGGTATTTGATCGCCGATGGTGCGTTCGTTGTGACGGCTGAACCGGCGTGTAGTTTCTGAACTTTGGCTGGTGCAGCGGGCTGGCAAATCCGCAACGGGAGTGATCGTCGGGGCGTACGGTGGTCATCGTCCACCAAGGTTGTCTTGTTGTTGTTGTTGTTGTTTGTCCGTTACCTGGAGATTTTGTGGATATTTTTCGAAAATGTTTGTGCTTTGCGAAAGCTTGCTTAGATGCTACATTTCACATAATGAGGTCGAAGGTTTTGTTTTCAGATTGGACGGCACTGCATAACGAGATGTCATCCGTGAAGTGCTAAAAATTATTCGGCATTATCTCAGATGAAAAATTATGACATTAAGGAAGTAAAATTTTACCACGTAATTAATTTGTTTGGTGATTTAAAGGGTGTGTCTAACGTCTCCTAACCCCATGTTTTTTGGGCGGAATTGAAAGATGCCCCCGAAAGGCCGCCGTGTGCAAAAAAAACCGCGTCTTCTAACTCGCTAAATCGCGAAATCTTGAGGGTTACTTTTCGAATAAAATCAATTTCCGGACACAAAATTCAGACTGAGCTGACGGAAAAAAGCTACGAAGCGAAACACACACAAACCAGCTTCTATGTGTTAAATGAAACATTCATTGTGTCCACAGTCAAGCCAGCAGCCAGAGCGGTGTGTGTTGAGCGTCTACGTGCATTGTATAGGCGGCTGAGCCGCGCTTAAAGATGCAATGTTTCAGCAGAAAAACGCCAAACGTCAGTAGCGCCCACTCAAAAGCGCCTGGAGTTTTGTGTCCGGAAATTGATTTAATTCGAAAAGTAACCCTCAAGATTTCGCGATTTAGCGAGCTACAAGACGCGGTTTTTTGCACACGCCGGCCTGTCGAGGTCATCTTTCGATTGCACCTCATAAAACACGGGGTTAAGAGACGTTAGACACACCCTTTAAGCGAAAATAGCAAATTACCGCATGGGTTGCCGTCGCACACCTCGTAAACAACACATCGCTCGCAGGCAGTTGCAGAGATTTTGTTGCTGCTTTCGGCTTGCTGCCAAGAACTCGAACTCAGACAGCAGATTGGAAAAGGGTTTGGCTCAAGAGAACACCCCATCCTGTAAGAAAATAATCAGTGCTCTGGAAGCCGTGGCAGGAATTCGAACTAAGAAACACACACGCACCGACACCCTGCAGTTTCGGCGCACTTTCGTTTGCATTGGCCTTCTGACAACATATAGGCGGATAAATCACAAAGCTCGAAAGCCAGAATAGAATTTCGCCTCTCCTTGGTCAAACAGGTCGATTGGTGATTCCGCGGTGCGGATCGTGCGCTTGCGACAAAATTCTTGTACATTTCGGCTGGGCTTGTCGCATTTGGTCGAGTTCTTGAACGCCTGCGGTTGGCAACGACGCAGCCAGTGACCACTGCCAACACTAGTAACAGACGCAGACCTTTCATTGT
This sequence comes from Rhynchonema sp. JSB1_4, assembly GCA_030248065.1. Lineage (NCBI taxonomy): Eukaryota > Metazoa > Nematoda > Chromadorea > Monhysterida > Xyalidae > Rhynchonema > Rhynchonema sp. JSB1_4. The sequence goes on along the minus strand of JASAMV010002473.1, from coordinate 6,699 downwards.
GAAACAACGATGGACGTGAAATAACGGTGTCTATTGATTCTGTCATACAATTCCACTTCGTATGTATCCCTTTGTGCAGCGTGGTGCATGGCATTTTCTCTCCGCCTGTTTCCTGATTTCAATAATGAGCGCACCACACAAGTTGGCAAACGCGAGGATGTCTGCTTTCGTAAGCTGTTTGAGCGAACAGCGTTTCCACCGGAAATTGCCTGCGTGGTAACAAAACAATGAAATTACAATAATATTTCCGCAATGCAAAAAGTTACAAGAGGCTACCCAATTCCAATCGCCTGGCTGTCATCTGCGTGGGCTGGTGGCAAGACCATAGATTATTTGCACAGTCTCAGGTCGAAAACATGTAACGAAAAAATTAGTGGGTCGAATTTTCTGTCGCAATTGCTGCAGCCTGCCATGTACGTATGCTGCGCTTGGAAATTACTGTGCAAACAAGGATACACGTTTTACCGGACGTTTGGACGTCTGGTGCAGCAAGGCAGTTGATCTGGGAACAAAGTTTGCTTGTGCCAGCGCTTTTCGCGTAGCTGGTGCGCACTGCACAGCAGTGGTTGATAAAAAAATTTATTCGAACCCCATTAAAAAAATTTTTTTTACTTAGTTAAAATTTTTTTTCATTCTAGCCAAAATCTGCCCAACACGATAAAAAATGAACGCTCAAGTACAAAATAGGGGTATTTTTGTTACATAATGTGTTCTAAGTGCATATAAAGCACAGGTGATACGAAAACCATGCTATCCAATGGTCGATAAGTACCAACCATAGTCAGGTACACACCCTTACCCTTCCCCAGGTGGTGCGGGTGTGATGGTATGGCTTTCTGACATTCGGGATGGGAATTTTGGGTGAAATTATTGCGTCTAGGTACACGACCAATGCAAATAAGCTGCACATGGTGTGAAATTAGAGTGAATATTATATCGAATCACCAGTCCCTGTGGTCAAACAGTTGTATCGCTTGCATTCTGTTATTTCTCCGCAGTGTTCGTAGTGTCGTTAACAAGAGACATCTGGTGTGCAAAATAATATTGTACTGTCTGTCGCAAGGCATAATATTTACAGGATGGTCATCTAAAGCATACAGAGTATTTGTTCCGCTTGTCAGCATTAGAATTTCATTCCGTCAGCACGCATGGTCAAAAATTGTAGAGGTCCAGAACTGTCAAAAGTCTCAAATGTCGCAACAGCCTCAGCAGTATACGTCTCAGAACCCATGGAAGCCTCGAAAGTCCTTAGTTTCACAACAGTCTCAAAAGTCTCGACAGTCTGGGGAATCTCAAAACGCGAAATTCAATCACCTTTTTCAATTGTGTGCACGCGCCTGCTAACAATACAGCTGAAAGGGAAGAATGAAAAAGTTGAAAGTCTCAAAAGTGTACCTAACTTCGCAGTTGAGGGGCAGGCTGATGGGTGAACGAAACATTTTGCGGAACAGGACTTGAAGCGCAGATGCATGCTCATTTTTTTTCATTCAGCGCATTGCGAGGTGGTTGGATCTGAGCAGAAATACAGGATTCCAAGGAGAACAATAAAGCCTGTTCTTTTTTTGAAATCCCAACCGGAAAGCAAATGAAAAGCCCATTGAAAGAAATACATTAGCCGAATGCGCGCAAGGTAAAAAGAGCATGCTTTCATCGCGAAACAAACAATGAAAGTCGTCTGGGAACTTGGTGAGCTTTTTGGAGCACACAGTTCGTTGCTCAGAGGATATAAAGGTTTGAAGCGCCCGGTGCTGTTTGTCCGTTCCTGAAGCCACATCGACGAACATTTAAATAAAAGGGAAGACAAGGTCAGCGCGATAATGCTGGGTCGTTTCGTAATCGCCGTGGCCCTGATGATGCTTCCAGAGATGGTGAGTAAATTATGCGGAAATTATAATCTCGTACCACGGCGTTAACACTCAAATACTGTAGGCCGCAGAAGTCCTACTTGTATGCTATAAATTTAGTAAAGCCCGAGTAATAGGACGGGCATTATTACCAGACCACATCTTTTAAGATTTTCTCATATGGCTTGTCTATTTTGGGGCTGCCCAGCGCACACGCATGCCGCGAAAAAAGACCCCACCAGCAGGTTCTTTGACTATTGTGCGACGGTTCAGTCCCAGGGCACCGGTTCAGGCCCGGCCATTCAGGCCCGGCGGATTCAGACCCGACTGGAGCCTAAGCCTATAAATGGGTCAACTATGCTGGGCCGTGGGCCTGAATCGGCCGGGCCTGCAAAACTGGGCCTGAAAAGTCGCGGAATATTATTTGACAGCTGTAGCAACGTTGACTGCCACACTTGCAGGAGTGCAAGATCGGTTTCGAACAGGAGACTATAAATCTGCGCATCCGTGAGCGTCCAATAGCGTGGGACATGGTGGCCACCAGATTGCATCGTCTGGGCCCGGATGACGTCCGCAGTTGGATGTGAGTTCGTCCAAGGTTTTGTTGCACAGCTCAGAATAGTTGCTGCATCAGAATTGACTATGGGGCTCGGCCTGATCTGCATGAAGCGGAAACTGGAGCTTCACATGTGTGCAAAAAATAGTGCGATCCTTACGCTGATATATTCATGCACTCATTAAACCACATCGTGAGCGCTTGGTTGTCAACGCTCCCTAACCTCTACTATGCGCTCATTTAGGGCTGCTTTGGTCTCTGGCTGCGCTGACGACTGAACAATTAGGCAAGCCGATTCTTTCCAGACAGAAGCAACAGACGTGTGACGTGTTGCGCAATGATTTCAACCGTTTTTTCGCGACGATCGGCTACTCGAAATGGCAATGCGTCTGGACCGTTGCTGGCAGCGCGTACAGCCTCGGAGATGTCCTCATGGCCAAATACAAGTTGAATATCGGTGGCGTAACAGAGAAAATCACCATCTTCCATACCGTCTAGGTGCGTTTCGCTTAATCTTGTGTGCAGTGAACAGGGTTAGATAAAAAAAAGTAAAAAAATTATGGTTGGAAAACAGAATTTTAAAAATAAATGTTGGCCATTTTCTTAAAAACTTTCTTTTTTATTATTTTTACTTATTTTCGTTTTTCTCGCTTTTTTAACGTAAACAGGCATCTTTTGTGTGCCTTTTACTTGTCACGATTCTCAAAAAATCACATTTCAGTTTTAAATGGTGTTTCGATGGACTCACGCAGTTCCTAAACATCTCAACAACAGTCACATCAATAACGTAGGACACCGACACCCCATATTGTATGCTGTACAGTTACTGCAGCTATTTAGCGTGCTGTAAGCTATGGGCACATTCGACGTTGTTCGTCTGTTTGGAGCAGGGTTGGGCAAAAAAACGTTTTTTTCAAAAAAAATCGTTTTTTTTAAAAAAAAACGTTTTTTTAAAACGCCCAGATGACCAAAATATGCCCCCAGAAAAATTGGAAAACGCTCATGTTGGGAAGAAAACGTGGTTAAATGAAGTAATTCTATGTGTTCTGAGGCAAAATAAACGGGTTTCAACCCTTTTCTAGCGAGTTGTTAAGATCTCATATCAGACCCGCATCATGGGACCAACTTTGGCCGGGGTCATCACTGAAAGTCAACTCCGTATATCGACGTATCTCGACAAAGTAAAAATTGGTCGAAAATTTTTTGAAAAAAATGGGACAAAAAATTGATTTTCCTTGATAATCAGGGTACTTTCCCTGAAAAATCAGGGAAAATCAAGGAAATTCAGGGTTTAAAAAAAACGAAAAACGACCCAGGCGTTTTTTTTTAAAAAAACGTCGTTTTTTTAAGAAAAAACGCCGTCGTTTTTTTTTGCCCAACCCTGGTTTGGAGTGGTGGTGGATTGGTCATTTGTTGTTTTTGTGACCTAAAATGTGAATGTTGTAAGCATTTCTCTCTCCTTCAACTTTTTCCACATATTCACAAACAGAAGGTTAGTCTTACCTTTGTCATATATGCCTACAGAGCTACCTTCGAGTTTAGCAATTCATGACCGAAGGGATTAGATCAAAACTGATCGGCGCAAACCTGCAAGTCAGTGGAAAGGTTCTTTTCTGTGTCCCTCAAAACATGCCAGCTACCATGATTTCAGATGTTTCATTTTTCAAGTAATCAATTTTTGATGGTACGCAATTAAAAAAAGTTACCTAAACAGTTTTTTTCAAAACATATTCGGTAATAAGAACTTTCGAACTCAACCCTTGCTATGAAACTGATGGGCAAAGGTATCTATGATTATCGATGCATGGCAGAAATTATGCGACCGCCTGTATCAACTTCTAACGCACGATTGCGACTAGGCATTGACAAGCTGCGCTTGAGACCAAGACACCGATTTTCGTTTCCTTTCTCGATATATATGTGTGTATGGCTATTGTGCGACGGTTCAGTCCCGGGGGCACAGGTGGCCGGCCCTACAGGCCCGTTCGATTCACGCCCGAGCCTAAGTCTATAAATGGGTCTAATTGTGGGGCCTGAATTGGCCGGATTTGAAAACCTGGGCCTGAAAAGGTCGGAACTGAACTTCGGGGCCTAAAAAGTCGCGGAACCGTGTATGGCAGCTGACCATGCCAGAGCAAGCCAAGTTGTTTTCTGACCGTAATCGCGTTCATAGTTGATGCTACTCTACAGTGTCAAGAATTGTGGAGAAAGTTACCGTCTCTTACTTCCAGGGACCAAACACGAGGTACCAAGACCAACACATTGAAGCAACACAGTGCCCCGCCATTCTTGTGTCATATCTGGATCCAGTAGTTGATTGCTCGTTTATTGGGACATGCGGCATGACTTTTTTAACTTATCTGGTACCTTCAAACAGCTTTCTGTATAGCGCAGAATAATTGCATTATGTATATTAATTGTCTGGTTAGCAACAGTGATTTTATCTGTGTGCGTTTGCAGAGCACTTTGTGCTGTGATGCCATAGTGATCCAAGATTGCGTGGGTTTAACTGGTGAATGAAGATGAATGAAGATTTCGTCATCAAAATGCTTTCATTTTTATGCTTGTTAATGATGCAAATACGTACTGTTTGAAAGAAGAAAGAGCCAACTGCCATGTAAAAAAGTTTAAGTCAAAGTTTTTTTCAAGATGAATTCCACGCCCAGCGGGATAAAAACGAAATTGTCTTTGCCATTATCAATCATTTGCCTTGCGTGAGCATTTGTTCATGTACAGTACCAGCTGCAAGTTTTGGCTGATTGAGGCCTGCGCCGGCAGCGCCTCCAGGCTCACGAGCCTGCGCAGGCTCAATACAAAAGATAGCAGCCTGCAGAGCCTGCAGGCTCTGCAGGCGCAGTCCTCAATCAGCCAAAAATTGCAGCTGGTACTGTATCTTATCTCACTTCACGGTGGCCACAAACCACGACCAGGTGCGGGTTGTTTATCGCAGCACGAAACGGGAGGTACATAGATACGTATGTGCCCTTCACTAATCGAGCGTTCTCTGGGAGAACCAAAAAGCTGACCTTGAACAACAGGTTATTGACACAACAACCTTTCCTTTTCCCGGTTTTTCACACATTGTGCACTATTTTTGGAGGGCACCGCCACAGCGGCCCAGTCAGGAAACATCAAGAAAATCACACCCAAACAGGCGATATTTGCACGCGTAACCAACAATTAATCTCAAATTTTGTTTTTCTCTTCTCGATCGGCCGTATTCCGATAACTTATTGATCCTGAACCTTGAAGTCAATCCCCTTAATCACGTGACTATTTTGACCGGTGTTGCAATTGGAGCTCTGGATCACATTTCAACATTGATGGGCCAGGGTTGTAAAAGGGCCGGGATACAAGGATTCGGGATCGATATCGCCCGTTCGAACACTGGTGACGAGCGTGACCAAAAGAATGTTCGCAACCAGATAAACAGCGTGAAGCAATAACGACACTTGACGCCGCTCGAAAAAATTGTGGCACCTAATCTGCGTAACTGCCGTGCAAATGAAGCAAATTCGACTTGACAAAAACTACCCTATCTACTCTCATTAAGTAGTGTTGCCCGTTCGGATAAAAAATCGACTGGAGACAGTCGTAACCAATCTTATAGTCTGCAAAGATGCTTCTTTATACAAAACACCGGCAAATCTCGGGCGTGAGAGTTTCGGGCGCTTCAAAAGAAACGGTAACCCCTTTACACAACGGAGCTGTAGATGCATGGAATGTCAAGCGACATGTCTTATACGGTTCATTGAGGTTTTGTGAGGATCTTCTTAAACGCCTCATAATACGACAAAATTAACGTACGAGACACACATAGGTACTGTTCGTTACTTTGTATAGTGGATATATAAATGGCGAACAAGCCGGGTTCTTGAACTGCCATCTGCCGTCGCTTAAATCGCTTGTACCGGACTTTTTACCCTTTCCTTGGGAACCATATCTAATTCTAGCCCCCTTGGAGATATTTCCAGTGTTCAACATGCGTATCTCGTGCGGTGTCTTTATTTTAGTGGACGAAGCAACTTTATTTTGTGAAAGATTGTGACAGAGAACTTTCGCAAGATGTTTTCGTTGCTCAATATTGCGACCACTGCAGCCGTTGCGCTGCTTCTGTCAAAGGTAAGCGGGAGTGCAGACTCAAGCATTCCACAACCTGTGAGGAACGAAAATTTAGTCCCGACTTTTCCGGCACTTTCCAAGCGTGAACCTTCAAAGCCCGTCACGCTAGTCGAACACTGTTCTGATACGGTTAAGTCTCGTGTCGAAGCATCGATTTCTGCCAATAAAAAGTCCTGT
>JASAMV010002472.1:0-29707 GCA_030248065.1 Rhynchonema sp. JSB1_4 | reverse complement strand
ACCCAAATTTCACCCATTTTTGGGTGGCCCAAAAACCCCTTTTCATACGGCGGACCAATCTCAAATTTTCACACCTGGTTAACCTCCAGACTTACTCTGAAAAACACTCAAAACATTGCCCAACACAATCAACATTCAACCATACCACCATCCCGAACCTGGCCTCACACCCAAATTTCACCCATTTTTGGGTGGCCCAAAAACCCCTTTTCATAGGGCGGACCAATCTCAAATTTTCACACCTTGTTAACCTCCAAACTTACTGTGAAAAACACTCAAAACGTTGCCCAACACAATCAACATTCAACCATACCACCATCGCAAACCTGGCCTCACACCCAAATTTCACCCATTTTTGGGTGGCCCAAAAACCCCTTTTCGTAGGGCGGACCAATCTCAAATTTTCACACGTCATTAACCTCCAGACTTACTCTCAAACACAATCACCACATTGCCCAACACAGTCAACATTCAACCACACCACCATCGCAAACCTGCCCTCGCACCCGAATTTCACCCTTTTTTGGGTGGCCCAAAAACCCTTTTTTATAAGGTGGACCAACCTGAAATTTTCACACGTCGTTAACATCCACACTTACTCTCAAAAACACTCAAAACATCTGCCAAAATCAATCACACTCGACCACACCAGCAACCAGAAACATTAGTCCACCAACTAATTCGGTGAAACATCACCGGCCATTTCCTCACGATAGAAGCGATATTATTTTTTGCGACATAGATGTCGTACGCCTCCACCACTAGCCAAACCCAACGATGTGCGACTTGCCCGGATCCATTCATGTTCCTTAGCGCAGTTGTGATCTGTCCAGTAAAATGGGAGCGCCGGACACGCCGATTTTCGGGTGGCCAAAAAACACCTTTCTATAGGGTGGATCGAGCTGAAATTTTCAGCGTTTTGTACTGGCTGGACTATCTCTCAAAAACAATCAAAACATCATCAGAATCCAATCACACGCGCTCACACCAAAAACCCCGTTTTTAACACGCAAGGTATAGGGAAAAATCACTAAATCCAGCCTGGTGATGTTTCTTTCACCTGAGAAAAAAATTTTTTTCCCCAAATCATCTCATCCCATCACACTGTCGTTCACGTACACATATCACCGACACCCAATCTTACACCGTCTGGTTTCAACTTCAAACCATGGTGTACTTCGGGTAACTACCGTTACCTCGTAAATTGTGTCCACAGTCAAGCCAGCAGCCAGAGCGGTGTGTGTTGAGCGTTTACGTGCATTGTATAGGCGGCTGAGCCGCGCTTAAACACGCAATGTTTCAGCAGAAAAACGCCAAACGTGAGTAGCACCATTCAAAAGCGCCTGGAGTTTTGTGTCCGGAAATTGATTTAATTCGAAAAGTAACCCTCAAGATTTCGCGATTTAGCGGGCTACAAGACGCGGTTTTTTGCACACGGCGGGCTGTCGGGGTCATCTTTCGATTGCACCTCATAAAATATGGGGTTAAGAGACGTTAGACACACCCTTTAATCCCCCAAACAGCGTGTTGCATAACGGCATATAATTGTGCTCACGTCTCTGGCAGAAAAATACAACAAGCGTGTAATGTGGTGTTGCTGCTTTTTTGGCCGAATTGAGTGGTGTGAAACAGACAGACTGACCTGCGACAAAATTAACTGCAAATCCGTGCAAAGTCACAGCAACACAGCACGTGCACGATGCAATTGAGTCGCATATGAGCAACGCTGACTTTCATTGGAGGTCGATTGTGTTGTTCTGGGCTGGTGGAAAGCACCCCCAACCCTGACCAAATGTTTTCATCACTTTGTCAAGGACAGCAGAGCACAGATGATAGCGCGCAGCATGCTTCAAAATGACCACCATCTGTGTGTGTTGAGCGCTCAATGTTTGAGAGAGAAGTGGTGAAACCAGACCCACCCTTCAATTCATTTGTCAGGTGGCTTGACAATAATGACAGGTGTCGCACTTTTACACGGACGCGGCTGTATAATACGCGGTTTTGCTTTGATCATGTTTGGGACAGAGTTGGAGGCCCAATTTTGACCTGTGTGCACGTTATTGATTTGGCAGAAATGAATATTTTTGCGCTGGTCAAAATTAAGTGCCGCCAAGTTTTTATAAACTATCACAAAATAAGATACGAACAAAACTGTCCCAACTCGGATGGGCGTCCGCGTGTATCCGTGACCGCGTCAAGTTGATAAGATGCGCATTGTGCGCCCAATCGGTGTCCGTTGGTTGGGACATATTGGGACAACAACAAAGCACATGGAACAGAACACAGAACGACGTGGTGCACCTGCGCACCAGAGCACCACAACAACGCAGCGTGGAACTTTTTGCCTATTGCAATGTCGTCAACTCAGCCCTGATGCCATTGTGCACATTCGGCTGCTTCAGTTGACCACAAAACAATCGGCAGAGACGCTTTTCGTGAACGACGAGACGCGTGACAACAAATAAAATATTCCGATTCTTTTACCGCATAAATATCACATCCTGCGCGCAAGTACGCGGCATTCAAATATGATGTTTCACTGCTCGTATTACGTCGCGCATGTGAAAGAGCATTTGAGGCTTCAACGTGTCGAGCACAAACATGTTGCTGTCAAATAATGTCAATGTCCACACGTGATTGTGCGTCAAAGCAGATATCCATTTTGGGCCCAAACGATAACGATTTTGGCCCCTTCAGGGATTGCTTTGAATGCTCAAACGTGTGCAAAATTCGGTGGATTCTTGTTCATTATATTTGTGCGGATTTCGAAGCAACTTTAAATGTCTCGTCGGCCTATGTGCACGTGAAGCGCCTATAATCACCAAGAGAATTTGAATGGCAATGGCACACACCTTCCATTTTGACACATGTGTGTATGTGAATGGTGCTGTTTGTTCTCGTGATTGCTCTTTGCGACCTGCTTTTGTGGCGGGCGGTGCGCACCAGGTCATCGTGAGTGCTGATGGACCCAGCGGCCACTTGACCTTGGAAATGGTCGGCTTGCATCAGACTGTGTATGTGGGCGTGCGGTGACGTGTTTCAAATATTGACAAGCGTGCCCGCAGATGTTTCAAAAATGGCAAATCGAAACATTTTTGTCTCAAATTCAGTTTGTGCTGGAAATGGTTGGCTTTCATCAGACTGTGCACGTGGGCGTGCGGTGACGTATTTCAAATACTGACAAGCGTGCCCACAGATGTTTCAAAAATGGTAAATCGAAACATTTTTAGGTCAAACAGAGTTTGTGCTGGAAATGGTTGGGTTGGCTATGATTGGATGGGCGTGGCGGCTTGTCTTTAAAGGGGAAATTGCGCATTCCTAATCGCTTTTCAAACTCCACAGGCGTTTAGACAATCGTGTGGGCATCATGAAAGTCAAATCACTTGGTACAAACTCTCAAACGTGTACGCGCGTGCACGCGACTTCAACTTTCAGCCTAGAATTGCACCCGGAACTGTAACTACACAACTGTATGATGGATACACAGCAACTAGCGCGAGTTGACCATTAGTTCATGAATACACGAATAACAACATTTCTGGATAGATTTCACATTAGTTCAGAAGTAGTGCCAGTGTCAGAAGAACTGCCAGCAGTGCATGACGCTGACGAAGTGATTTGACTACTTAAAGGGGGCCTGCCGCTATTGTTTTTTGGGTTTTGGACCTCGGCTTTTTTATATTAATCGCTAGTTGGCACTGAGATGAAGAACATTAATCTTCAAGAACTTCACCAAACTGACGTTTACCCACCGAAATCGATCAACCAACATGGCCGCACGGGAGCAAATTATCCCAACATTGATGCACTATGTGTGCATGGAAATCAGGATTTTCAAAGCAAAATTCAAATCACATAGGTGTGGTATAGGCGGTGCGCTACGGTAGGTTGACAAAACACTTGTTATTTACAAAAGAGCTAATGTTTTATCGGGCTACCGTAACCCGCCGCCTATATCATGCCCCAGTGATTTTGAATTTCTCTTGCCATTCCTGATCATCATGTGCAAAAGTGCATCAATATCGGACAGTTTTGTTGCCGATAGACCATCTTGGCGGATCGATTTCGGTGGATAATCGCCATTTTGGTGAAGTTCGTCAAAACTAATGTTCTTGATCTCGATGCCAACAAACGATATAAGTGAAAAAACCGAGGTCGAAAACCAAAAAAACAATAGCGGTGGGGCCGCTTTTTAAAGGGGAAATTGCACATTCCTAATCGCCTTTCAAACTCTACAAGTGTTTAGACAGTCGTGTGGGCATCATAAAAGTCAAATCACTTGGTACAAACTCTCAAACATGTACCCAGGAGAAGCAGTTTAAAGGGAACAATCGGGAAGAAAATTCGGCGCGGACCGGCCGAATTTCCACCTGCGCATTCAGGCAAATTGCCTGATCAAAAAGCTGTCAAGGCGACAGAATGTTTCGCACGATTCTTGAAACTCACTAACTATAGAATTTCGCTTTTCTTTATATTTCGAATTTCGACGAATTGTTCCAGCGTGACAAGCAGAGCATGAAACATTTAGCAGACACGCTGGAACAATTCGTCGAAATTCGAAATATAAAGAAAAGCGAAATTCTATAGTTAGTGAGTTTCAAGAATCGTGCGAAACATTCTGTCGCCTTGACAGCTTTTTGATCAGGCAATTTGCCTGAATGCGCAGGTAGAAATTCGGCCGGTCCGCGCCGAATTTTGTTCCCAGTGGCTTGTCTTAAACGGAATCTCCTGGGTACATGTTTGAGAGTTTGTACCAAATTATTTGATTTTTGTGATGCCCACATTGCTGTCTAAACACTTGTAAAACTTGAAGGGCGATTAGGAATGTGCAATTTCCCCTTTAACAGTTTTAAAAATGCTACATGTGTCCGCTGATGTTTCACAAGTTGGCTTTTGAAACATGTGTGGGTGAAATTGAGTTTGTGCTTCAAACGGTAGGTTTGGCATCAGATTCGATGTACGGTGGCTTGCTTTGAGACGTTTCAAAAGCTGTGTGTTAAAACATTTTTTGGGTGAAAGTTGGTTTTGGGGTTGTTCCCTGCAAGAGTGTAATTTTAGAAATCTGAATAGTTCCGTGTGTATGACAACGCTCAAGGTATTGTGCGAACGAGTTCGCATTTGCCTTGATGTTTGCATGGTGTAAAATGTCATGCATTCGTCACAAAAACACAAATACACGATTGCGTGATTGAGGCACACGTAAATGTGCAATCATAGCCTAGATAGACACTAATCTGCAGGGTTCCGCATATTTGGGCCACCCTATGAATGTGCGTGTCGTTATGCACACTAGTGAAGCTACCTACCGGAGTTTTCAACTTAAAGCCCCGGGGGTTCTAAGCGGAAATTGATGGAAAGTGGGCTCTGCGACAAAAGAGAAAAACACAAATATAGCTCCGGGATTTTAAATAGAAAGTTTCCACTTACAGCCGCTGAGGCTTTAAGTGGAAAACTGGGGTTCTTTATACCGTATACTATATTTATATTTAATGCTGTAAACTATATTTCAACGTGATTATAGCCATCTTGATCGAAATATTGTGAAACACCCGGGAAACCACGCAAAATTGGAACGTTTTGCTCACCAATGCATTCAGTTCTAAACCAAACGTATTTTTGCCAAGTTTACCACTAGGTAAAAAGTTCATCTTTTGTACTGGTCGACAAAACATAAATCCAACTAGAGCCCCTGAGCCCTCGAGGGCACTATTCAGGTGGGCTTAAGAGGAAAACTGCAGTATTTGTAATATCCTGGAGTTTTTTTGCGCGTGTTTTTGGGTCAATTTCATGTTAGGGTTCACTCACACACTGTAACTCTTTTGATGATACAATGTTCACGCGTTAAATGCACATATCACGTATTGAATATGACATTAGGTAAATGTAACTTGTGCTTAGGTACTGTACGTTCTACGTTGCATTCCGATAAAACCTCAGATGTCCTAATTCGACCCGTTCTGCAATTAACAGCCACATATCTGATGGGAAGCCGAATTTACCATTTACGAACCAAATTCAGTTTGACATCAAGTGCATCAAATTTTGAAACATCAGTGGGTGCGCTGTGTCACTATTTAAACTGTTCAAACAAGTTGTTACTCCCATATACGTATCTAATCTGAAGCCAAACAAACCATTTCCAACAAACCACACTCTATCAGTTTGACCCAAAAATGTTTCAACACACAACTTTTGAAACATCAGTGAGCGTGCAGCGTACCATTGAAACGTCTCAAAGCAAGCCACCATACATCCGCACATCGAATCTGATGCCAAACCTACCGTTTCCAGCACAAACTCAATTTCACCCAAAAATGTTTCAAAAGCCAACTTTTGAAACATCAGCGGACACTTTTAGCATTTTAAAACTGTTAAAGACAACCGCCCACATATCCAATCATAACCAACCCAACCATTTCCAGCACGAACTGAATTTGACCCAAGAATGTTTCGATTTGCCATTTTTGAAACATCTGCGGGTACGTGTGTCAATACTTGAAACATCTCACAGCACGCTACCGCACGCCCGCATACACAGTCTGATCCAAGCCGACCATTTCCAGCCAGGGTTGGGCAAAAAAAAAACGACGGCGTTTTTTCTTAAAAAAACGACGTTTTTTTTCAAGAAAAAAACGCCTGGGTCGTTTTTCGTTTTTTTAAACCCTGAATTTCCTTGATTTTCCCTGATTTTTCAGGGAAAGTACCCTGATTATCAAGGAAAATCAATTTTTTGTCCCATTTTTTTCAAAAAATTTTCGACCAATTTTTACTTTGTCGAGATACGTCGATATACGGAGTTTGACTTTCAGTGATGACCCCGGCCAAAGTTGGTCCCACGATGCGGGTCTGATATGGGATCTTAGCAACTCGCTAGAAAAGGGTTGAAGCCTGTTTATTTTGCCTCAGAACACATGGAATGACTTCATTTAACCACGTTTTCTTCCCAACATGAGCGTTTTCCAATTTTTTGGGGGCATATTTTGGTCATCTGGGCGTTTAAAAAAAAACGTTTTTTAAAAAAAAAACGTTTTTTAAAAAAAACGATTTTAAAAAAAAAACGTTTTTTGCCCAACCCTGTTTCCAGCACAAACTCAATTTGATCCAAAAATGTTTCGATTTGTCATTTTTGAAACATCTGCGGGCACGTGTGTCAATACTTGAAACATCTCACAGCACGCTACCGCACGCCCACATACACAGTCTGATGCAAGTCGACCATTTCCAGCACAAACTCAATTTGACCAAAAAATGTTTCGATTCATCATTTTTTGAAACATCTGCTGGCACGCTGTATCAATTTTTGAAACATCTCTCCGCAGATTCTTGTTTCAGGCGTCCCAGAGGACCCCTACACCAATTTTCAGGCCTAGAATCAAATCATATTTTTTCCATTTTTCCAAAAAACCTATCAGGTATTGGTCGCACAATGGCCATATAAGAATTCATCATATCAATCCTGATTTTCACGTTCAGTCACTCTTAACCACTGTGCTATTAGTGATTCTCACAAAACATTTTCGGCTGAAAATAATCTAGCAGATCAACCACGTTGCCGCAGGTCTGAAACATTCTCTTTACTACATGCTTTGTGTGCGATCACGCGACGCAACGTCATTGCCCCGTCATTTTCCCTCTTTACGATTCAGGAAAAAAGTTTGACCAATTCTTATAAAGTCATTGTGCAACCAATACCATGTGGGGTCAGATTTTGCCAGAAAAAACCATAGATCGGCACAGGTCTGGTTTTGGGAGTCAAAAGGGAATTTACGTACCGAGTTGGAGAGCGTAAATAAATATCAAATACACGGCGCGTTTTCAGATGCGCGCATTTGCTTTCGGGAATTCTACCCATTATGCTTGCGTTATTGCTGTTCTGCGGTATTTTATCAAATCATATTCATGTGTTTCCTGATACTGCATGATATTGGTCGCACAATGACTATAAGAATTGGTCAAAGTTTTTTCCTGAATCGTAAAGATTGAAAGTGAGGGTGCAATGACGTTGCGTTGCGTGATCGCACACAAAGCATGTAGTAAAGAGAATGTTTCAGACCTGCGGCAACGTGGTTGATCTGCTGGATTATTTTCAGCTGAAAATGTTTTGTGAGAATCACAAATAGCACAGTGGTTAAAGCGGGGGTGCAATAACCGTTTTTCAAAAATCAGCACCTTATTTTTATGATGAAAATTTAAAATAGACATCCCAATGATCATTTCTTGAAGAGAAACCCCCATTCAAAAAAGCCGTTTTATATCTGAAACGGTCGCCGAAAGGTTCCTCTTTGTTCGCAAAATCGACTCTGGTGTAGTTACATTTTTCCTGATAATCAGGCAGCTGTGGTTTGGAATGGTTTTCAATAGATGGATACGGTAGCGCGCTTGAATATTTCGGAACAGAAAGGTCATTTCTCGTGTGAGCCTCAAAAGGCCCCAATTGCGAATCTGAGACCAGTTCTGGAACGAACTTGTTTGTACACTATTCGTATTGTACAACTCAAGGTATACCGAATTGACATCGGTGTCCAAAATGGGTACCAATCGGACAGTGGACGCCGATGACCCTGCGCACAAGATGTCCATCGGATCGTATATATACAAATAGCGAAACATTTCTTGTCGCCCCACCATTACGCGCTCTTATTCCTTCCGGCCACCGGAAATGTTTCGCTATTTGTATATATATGAGCTGATGGTCACTTTGTGCGCCTGGTCGTCGGCGTCCACCGTCCGATCGGTACCTCTTTTGGACACCGATGTCAATTCGGTATACCTTGAGTTGTACAATACAAATAGTGTACAAACAAGTTCGTTCCAGAACTGGTCTCAGAATCGCAATTGGGGCCTTTTGAAGTTCACACGAGAAATGACCTTTCTGTTCCGAAATATTCAAGCGCGCTACCGTATCCATCTATTGAAAACCATTCCAAACCACAGCTGCCTGATTATCAGGAAAAATGTAACTACACCAGAGTCGATTTTGCGAACAAAGAGGAACCTTTCGGCCACCATTTCAGATATAAAACGGCATTTTTGAATGGGAGTTTCTCTTCAGGAAATGATCATTGGGATGTCTATTTTAAATTTTCGTCATAAAAACAAGGTGCTGATTTCCGAAAAACGGTTATTGCACCCTGGCTTTTGAACGTGAAAATCAGGATTGATTTGATGAATTCTTATATAGTCATTGTGCGACCAATACTAAAATTAATCGTATACACGCGTTTGCACTTGTATGTGTAGCCCTCTCTGTGAAACGCGCTACTGCACCTCCAGATCAGAACTGACGACATTTCGAGTGCCCAACAGCGTGTTAAAAATTGGGAGAACACTCAACACAGCATAGAAGTCGGCGGAGCAACAAACGATAACACGATGCCAGAGAATGTCATAATTTAGTTTAATATGATTGTGCAATTTTGGGCACAAAAATAAAAATGGGTGCAGTTGATACAGCATAGCGCGTACGACGAATTAGCTGTTATAGTAACAGTACAGCATGTGAAATGGCATTACAGTTACAGGTGGAGTTATACTAGTCCATTTTGGGCTTGTAGACAATGAGGACAAATTTTTACCCCTGAATCATGTTTTGTGATCACGTTGAGGCACTAAATTTCGGCCAACGTAAAAGTTGCTCATATGGTGCAGGGGGAACAACTTGCACGCTGGCCAAAATTAGTGGCCCAACAAGCCATCACAAAATATGATTCAAAGAAAAATTTGTCCTCCATTGTCCACAAGCCCAATCTGGACAAGTATAACTCCAGCTTAACAAGTGTAAGTACATAGTTATTGAGGTGCGTGTGCGCACATGTGCATGCGTGGGTGCACAATTTTGATACCAAGCCGCACCCACATTCAAAAGAGAGGAAAACGGCCGTAAAAAGCAGTGATCACGCGCAGCATATGCTATGGGCAGCGTTCACGCAGTCAGTTAATTGACGATAGTACGCTGAGGCGTGCTTTAGTTTCTGGAAGTGAACGGAGAGACTAATGAGCGATATCAAATGTGGTGATCGGATCGGATATGTGAATTGCCTTGGTCACGCGTTATTCTTGCATAAAGAACATAACGAAATTTACCAGAGCCACTGATTTCCTCCAGCTTAAGTTATTCATTTTTAGGTCGGGGAACATCTTTTACGCTGGACGAAATTAGTGGCGTTACTCAATTTCTTAATAACATTAATTCAAAAAAACCAACGCAGGACCTATCCGATCCGATCACCAATACTGATATCGCTCTTTGTGAGTTTGAGTTGCGCAATGTTGTTTCCTTCGCTGTGGGCAAATAAGTTCATATTGTTGTTTGTTTGCTTTTGGCGAGCGCTGCACAATTCCAAAACCCAATTTTGTGGCGCAACATATACTTGCCTTGGTCACGCGTTCCAAAAGTGAACAAACAACAGCCCTCTTTGTGCAATACGAACATACAGTATGTACATATATGTAGGCAGACCTGTGCCGATCTATGATGTTTCAAAATGATGTTTCAAATGTTTCAAAAAAGCAGATGTTTCAAAAAATGATAAATCGAAACATTTTTGGGTCAAATTGAGTTTGTGCTGGAAATGGTCGGCTTGCATCAGACTGTGTATGTGGGCGTGCGGTAGCGTGCTGTGAGATGTTTCAAGTTTGACACACGTGCCCACATTCGCATGTTATCTGGCAATTATGATCGGTCTGTGTCATATTCGCAGTTGTGTTCAATGTTTGGTGTTGATTATGTGGGTGTCACTGTCATGAAACGTCGTCTGAGATTGATGCATTCTTATGTTCTTGGTATTCGTGCTGCTCCTGTTGACTCTATTTCGTTCATTTCTGATTCCAATTCTCGCTCCAGTTCTCGTCTTAATCATTCTCGTGCCATTTGTATCCCACGTGCTAAAACTCATATTCTCGCTACCAGTGCTATTGTTATCATGTCCCATCTTTACAATGTTTTACCTGATTTTGCTGTTTTCCTGCGAATGGGCACATTCAAATGAGTCATTCGTTCGCAAAGCCTGATTGTTGAATTGTTGTACAAATTGCGATTGCTGCCAGTGAAATTTATTCTGTCCGTATGTGAAATGTAATTGACCGATCATGCTGTGTTTCTGTGTTTTCTGTATGTTTTGCTCCTTATCATCATCTACATCTCTCGATCCGTAACTAACCACTGGCCCACTAAACACTTGTAATTATTTATGGTTTCGTCGTTACTGTCCAGCTTTAGCGTGTTGTTGACGTTACCATGTTGCTTCTGATGCAATAAAAAACTTGAACTTGAACTTGAGATGTTTCAAAAATGGCAAATCGAAACATTTTTAGGTCAAATTGAGTTTGTGCTGGAAATAGTCGGCTTGTATCAGACTGTGTATGTGGGCTTGCGGTAGCGTGCTGTGAGATGTTTCAAGTTTGACACACGTGCCCGCAGATGTTTCAAAAATGGCAAATCGAAACATTTTTGGGTCAAACTGAGTTTGTGCTGGAAATCGTCGGCTTGCATCAGACTGTGTACGTGGGCGTGCGGTAGCGTGCTGTGAGATGTTTCAAGTTTGACACACGTGCCCACAGATGTTTCAAAAATGGCAAATCGAAACATTTTTGGGTCAAATTGAGTTTGTGCTGGAAATGGTCGGCTTGCATCAGACTGTGCACGTGGGTTTGCGGTGACGTGTTTCAAATATTGACAAGCGTGCCTGCAGATGTTTCAAAAATGGCAAATCAAAACATTTTTAGGTCAAACAGAGTTTGTGCTGGAAATAGTTGGGTTGGTTATGATTAGATATGTGGGCGGTTGTCTTTAACAGTTTTAAAATGCTAAAAGTGTCCGCTGATGTTTCACAAGTTGGCTTTTGAAACATTTTTTGGGTGAAATTGAGTTTGTGCTTCAAACGGTAGGTTTGGCATCAGATTCGATGTGCTGATGTACGGTGCCTTGCTTTGAGACGTTTCAAAAGTTGTGTGTTGAAACATTTTTTTGGGTGAAAATAGACAATTTGGGTGATTTGTGGTTGTTCCCTGCAAGAGTGTAATTTTAGAAATCTGAATAGTTCCGTGTGTATAACAACGCTCAAGGTATTGTGCGAACGAGTTCGAATTTTGCCTTCATGTTTGCATGGTGTAAAATGTCGTGCATTCGTCACAAAAACACAAATACACGATTGCGTGATTGAGGCACACGTAAATGTGCAATCATAGCCTAGATAGACACTAATCTGCAGGGTTCCGCATGTTTGGGCCACCCTATGAATGTGCGTGTCGTTATGCACACCAGCGAAGCTACATACTGGAGCTTTCAACTTTTTTAGGTCAATTTCATGTTTGGGTCCACACACTGTAACTCTTTTGATGATACAATGGTTCACACGTTAAATGCACATATTACGTATTGAATATGACATTAGGTAAATGTAACTTGTGCTCAGGTACGTTCTACGTTGCATTCCGATGAAACCGTAGATGTCCTAATTCGACCCGTTTTGCAATTAACAGCCACATATGTGATGGGAAGCCGAATTTAACATTTACAAACCAAATTCAGTTTGGCACAATAGTGCATCAAATTTTGAAACATCGGTGGGTGCGCTGTGTCACTATTTGAAACTGTTCAAACAAGTTGTCACTCCCATATATGTACCATTTAATCTGAAGCCAAACAAACCATTTCCAACAAACCACACTCTATCATTTTGACCCTAAAATGTTTCAACACACAACTTTTGAAACATCTGTGAGCGCGCGCGCAGCGTAAATTTGAAATGTCTCAAAGCAAGCCACCATACATTAGCACATCGAATCTGATGCCGAACCTACCGTTTCCAGCACAGGCTCAATTTCACCCAAAAATGTTTCAAAAGCCAACTTTTGAAACATCAACGTACACTTTTGCATCTTTGCATCTTAGCATCTTTTGAAACTTTAGAAGACAGCCGCCACGCCCACACATCGAATCATAACCAACCCAACCATTTCCAGCACAAACTGAATTTGACCCAAAAATGTTTCGATTTGCCATTTTTGAAACATCTGTGGGCACGTGTGTCAAACTTGAAACATCTCACAGCACGCTACCGCACGCCCACATACACAGTCTGATGCAAGCCGACGATTTCCAGCACAAACTCAGTTTGACCCAAAAATGTTTCGATTTGCCATTTTTGAAACATCTGCGGGCACGTGTGTCAAACTTGAAACATCTCACAGCACGCTACCGCACGCCCACATACACAGTCTGATACAAGCCGACCATTTCCAGCACAAACTCAATTTGACCCAAAAATGTTTCGATTTATGGTATGTATAGTAACACTACGCCAACACGAGCCCGATTTCGAAGGTGCTAGATTGGTGAAACATTCACACGTGGCTGCTGATGTGGGAATGTTACACGTTGTTGGATACAACGCGGCGCATGAGGATTTCTCTTTCTTTGCGTTTTGCTGCACCAACTCCGAAATCGGGCTCGTGTTGGCGTAGTTGGCCTTTATCTGCCAAGTAATTAGCACTTTATTCTGGATATCAACAAGGACGACTTTGTGGAAACAACGTTTGCGTTGCTGGTTGCACATCAGCCAGTCACCTGATTCAAAATGAACGTATGGCGCTCAAAAAAGTGGCTGAACTCGGAGGAGCCCGAACCGTTGTTGGGAGCAACATCCTGGAAGCGAAAGGATTATGGCAGTCGAAAATGGCGAAGCCAGAAATCCTCCACATCACCACTGAAGGTATACCGTCGTGGCCACCCCATACATGTCCCACACTTAAGTGGAGTTTTTGTGAACTCCACGCTAATAACAGGCACACGCGCGAGCAGCAAGCGTCAGCAGCCAATCGCGTGCGTGGATTTTTGTGCCTTCCTTTTGTGGCTTTTTCTGGATGTTGAGCAGTCACAGGCTGCTTGCGCCCTGGTACTGCGGGACATGCGACGGTCAGGGTTGGATTAAAAAATTTTTTATTATCGAACTTTTTTTTAGAAAAAACTTTTTAAAATTTCTTTTTAAAAATCACTTTTTTTTATTCCGGACCCCCAAAAAATTGGTTTCTTGAGGAATCAAAGTTCTGAAATCATGTTAGTAAGGTGTATGTTTTGAGGGACACTAAAGAGAACTTTTCCACTGACTTGCATGTTTACGTAATCACCTGCGATTTAATCCCTTTTGGTCATGACTTTGAGAAATTCGAAGGTAATGTGTGTGTAATGTGGGTATACATACTGTATCTGACAAAGGGAAGACCAACCTTCTGTTTGTGAATTTGGGAATAAATTTGAAGAGAGATAAAGACTCACACCATAATCACTTTGTGTCACAAAAGCAACAAATAGCTAATCCACACAACTGCAAACAGGCGAGCAACGTGGAGTGTGTCGATAGCTTACGACACGCTCAATAACTGTACAGTATACGGTATGGGGTGTCCTATATATTATACATGCAGCTATTGTTGGGATGTCTGGGAACTGTATGAGTCCATCACAACACCATTTTAAACTGAAATATAAGCGCCGCAGGCAATTTTTGAGAAACATGGGCAATAAAACACATGAAAACATGCCTTTTTACCTTAAAAAAGTCAGAAAATAACTAAAAAAAGTGAAAAATAATAAAAAAGTGGACTTACTTTTTAAAATCTTAAAATAAAAAAGTGGCCAACTTTTAAGCAAAAATTTTTTTTATTTTTTTAGTATCCTAAATTTTTACATTTTTTATGTTTTACATAAATTTACAATTTTACAAAAACATTTTTACTTTTTTTTAATCCAATCCTGGCGACGGTACAGTTCAGAAATTTCCATGTACCGGAATTCTGCGGCTACAACCAGGGTTGGAAAAAATTTTTTTTTAAAAAGTCCCAGATTCGGGAAAATTTGACCAAACGCGAAAAAATGTAACTTTCATTGACAAGTCACTTTTGTGACTTGGTTTGCATCACTTATGAAGGGTGTTTACGTCATTTCGGTGCGGTCATCAGTCTGTGCTTGATATGGACTGATGATTGCTGCTCAGTGGTATCAGACACAACAGTTTGTGGTCGAATAGCAAGATTCACTCATAAACCACACAGAATTGAGAATATAATACTTGTCGGGTCGCTGAATCAGTCGTATATGACCGACCCGATGGGGTATGACATTAAAGGTACATGCGTACCAGTGCTGTGGCTGGGGGGGGGTCCCCCAATGGTACCCTACCCGCCCCGGCCTGGTACGCTACCCCCTACCCGCCCCGCTCTGGTACCCTACCCCCTACCCGCCCCGCCCTGGTACCCTACCCGCCCCGATTTTTACCTCCAAAATGCCCATTTTTCGGTCAAAAATGCCCAAATTTCGACCAAAAACCCTAAAAAGTGCAAAAAATTTCGCGCTGCGCGTAAAAATATGTACTTTTTAGTACATAAAAACAGGCACGCGAAAAAACTTGTGTTGTACCCTACCCGCCCCGAAAAATCTCCCCCCCCCCACCTCCCACCCCCAAACCGGATTCCCCAGGTACACTACCCCCCTACCCGCCCCGGAGTTTTCCACCTATGTACCCTACCCGCCCCGCAAAAGTAGCCACAGCACTGATGCGTACTGTGTCTCATGTATCACGGGAAGGTATAATAACATGATTTGGGGCATCTTAGGTACCAAATACATGCCTCAAAAGTGATTTTGTGAAGGAAATTTTTCGACCCTTGAGAAAAAACGACAAAAAATAACCCCCAAAAAGGCCATTTTTGACGTTTTAGAACATTTTGTTCCCCGGAAAATTAACAAATTTTTAAATTTTTTTCAAAAATTTCGTTTTTTTTAAAAAAATGTTCTAAATTTTTTTTGCCCAACCCTGGACAACCCCTGGGGCTCTATTCGGTATGAGGTGGGAAATCGGCTTTTTGCAGGCCATGGGCTCTGTTTAACATTTTCGAATACAGCCCCACCAGGGGGTCTATTCGGGGGCGTGGGGCTGTAATCGGTAAGCTCCGGCATTCCTGCATAATTGGGTCGAATTCCCGCAAACGCGAATACCATCGGCTGTGCGGCGTAGTTAAAAGCGATGATGAATGACAACTTCCAGCTGGCTGACCTCAATTTGTTGCGTGTAGTCCAAGCAAGTGCTCATAAGACGATTTTTCAGTTGGCTGGCTCGGATTTGGGTGCTCCTCCGCAGCAGAACAATTCCGAAAGAAAAAAACACGTTCAAAACATGCTAGTTTCGAACAGGGTTGGGCAAAAAAAACGACGGCGTTTTTCCTAAAAAACAAGGTTTTTTTTAAAAAAAACGCCTGGCTCGTTTTTTCGCTTTTTTAAACCCTGAATTTCCTTGATTTTTCCTAATTTTTTTAGGGAAAGTACCCTGATTTTCAAGGAAAATCAATTTTTTGTCCCATTTTTTTTCAAAAAATTTTCGACCAATTTTTACTTTCTCGAGATACGTCGCTATACGGAGTTTGACTTTCAATGATGACCCCGGCCAAAGTTGGTCCCATGATGCGGGTCTGATATGGGATCTTAACAACTCGCTAGAAAAGGGTTGAAACCCGTTTATTTTGCCTCAGAACACATAGATTCACTTCATTTAACCACGTTTTCTTCCCAATATGAGCGTTTTCCATTTTTTTGGGGGCATATTTTGGTCTCTGGGCGTTTTAAAAAAGCGGTTAAAAAACGATTTTTAAAAAAAACGTTTTTTGCCCAACCCTGGTTTCGAAATGAGAACAATGAAACAATATACGTGTACCTTTTTGCACGTGATTTTTCTCTGGGAGGTGGTCTCTGCAGAGTAGCAGCGAAATCTGAGCCAGCCAACTTTGTGGTCGTCTCATGACCAGTTGGCTGGACTATACATAACGCACGCACGTCTTGGGAGTTAAAACCGAATTTACGCACCGAAGTGGAGAGCGTGAGAGACCAATATCAAATACACGGTACATTTTCAATTGCGCTGTACAAGAGTCTGTTTTGCCGTATCGTACATGCTTATAGGTGCATATTTCTTGCAACACAGTTGCTGCACTAATTTCGACCGGGCTTCAATATTGTTCGTCAGGTACGGGGAACCAGGGTTGGACAAAAAACAAAAAATAAAAAACGTTTTTTTAAAAGGCAAGGTTTCAAAAAATAACTTTTTTTAAAAATTTTTTTTAAATTTCGCCGGGGAACAATGTTGTCTGAAACATTCAAAAACTGGCCTTTTTCGAGCTTAAAATTTGTAGATTTTTTCTGAGAATGCGTGATGGTTTCTTCACAAATGCGGCGCTTGCACGTGCCTTCATGTAAAACATAAGATATTATACATGTGTTTCTTTGTCAGTAGTTGACGGATGACGAGCCTCATCAGAGTAATTTATGTTGTTTGGACGACCAATATTCAGGACAAACAGCGAAATATCTGGTTTCTGAATAGGCAACCTGCGTTATCACGTAAATATAGCTCATTTGGTCACCTCTGATGTATACATACAGGAACACCACTGTCAGTGCCCCCACGTGGGCTTCGGACCCATCGGTTTCTGCATGGGCACAATATAATACAGGAAACTCACCAACAAGTCACATTCAGCTAGTATGATTGCTTCTCGTAAATTTTATCAGCCATTTGTTGCATTTATCTTCCATTTTTGCAAAAAAAATTGCATCATTTTTTGTTATCTTTAAAAAAAATGATTTTATCTGAAAAAATATTTTTTTCAAAAAAATTCTCATTTTTTCCAACCCTGCGGGGATCAACCTTTTTACGCTGGTCGAAATTAAGGCTCCAACGGTGTGCGACAAACTACAGGCGAAACTAAATGTGCGCTTGGGTAATTTGCAAAAGGCATAATTATCAGAGACTGTGACTCGGTCCATATAATTACCAAACAATTTCGATTGAGCCCCCTGGGGACTAATTTTGGTGGCAATAAAAGTTGGAAAATCTCAAAACCGACGCAATGTCCTGCAAAATAAGCACCCGGGGGGCCCAATCGAACTTCTATCGGTAGGATTTTGCTATTCAAGCCGGAACGATTCCACTTCATACCCAATTGTGCCGAGTGCCTGCTGATCATCGTTGGCGTGCTGTGCGCACTGGTTGTGGCCGTCTGCTATCCGTTGATCGCGCTGCTCTTCGGCAAAATATTCGGAACGTTCACGCAACAGATGAAAACGTTGTCAGTCACTGACGTTGCGCTGGCAAAGTAAGTGCGACGGTCGTGGAGTGTCGACCACATAATGATCATTTCGTGCCGGGAAAACGCGCATCATAAATAAAACGGGCTTACCGGATTTTTGCGCGCCCGGGGGAAGGCTCATTATGAATTTGAAAATAAAAAACGGAATCCAGCTGGAACTCTGTCGTGAACCAAGGCTTGGGCTTACGTTTACGAATCCGCTTTATTTTCAAACCCATAATGAGTCTTTCCTCCAGAGACTCGGCAGGATGAACTGATTGTTAATAGTATTTATGTATGAGTCTTCCATCAACCGATTATTCTTGTCTCTTGGAACAAAAACAGCGCGAAAGAAGGCGGAGTGCGGTGAAAAAAATTAGCGATTGGAAACACATTGCGAGTTTTTAGATTCGACCGCACGTTTTTTAGGCAACGGTCCCCTTTGCAGGTTTGTGATCCATGCTGCTGTTTTGTTCATCACAAGCTTAGACACTTTTAAAAGACAGCACATGTTAAGCTGATCCATCCAGAGTTGTGTTGGCTCGGCATTTCGAAATTCGCCACTATTTTTTCACCACGGTCTGTTTTTACTGCTGTTTTTTCCACCGCTGCTTTTTCCACCGCTGCCGTTTTTCGCCGCTGTTTTATCCATCACACATCCACTTCACCCATATTTCAGCGTGACAACCACACTATTCGAATACGAGTTAGAGATCAGCGACTACTGCGTGCGATTGGCTGTGGTCGGACTTCTGTACGGCATCGCTTCATATGGAGCTGTGCGTTAGTTATTGAGCCGAAGTCCCGAAAGCAAATGCGCGCGCATCTAAATGCGATGATTGAGCAAAGCACCTTTGAGCAAGGCCACTTTGTAGCAAGAAAAAAGAGCAGAGTCCAAAAGCCTAAGCCTAAGCGTAAGCCTGATATCAAAATCAGTCTTAGCCTAAACCATTGTAGCAAAATAAGAGCTCTGCTGTTTTGGCTCTGCTCTTTTTTCTTGCTCAAATGGTCTTGCTGAAAGTGCTTTGCTTAATTCCCCTACCATCCTTCCAGCTGCGGCTGGACCTCAATTTGCGTTACGTGCTCACGTTGTTCAACGCAGAAATGTTTTGCGAGTCAAATAGGGAATTTACGCACCGAGGTGGAGAGCGTAACATTATCAAATACACGGCGCGCTTGCTTTCGGGAATTCTGCCCATTGTCATGATTTTCAAAATTGTGCTTTTCGAAGCGCAGCCGCGGCCAATACTGGGTGGAATTTTCGAAACGGTGCAAAGGTGAGTTGGGTGTAAGGTCGGCGTAATAAAGCTCCGTCGGTGTAAGCTCGGTGTAAACGTGAGACATTGCCCGTTGTTAATGTGGAATGTTTCAGGTTTACACCGAGCTCTTTCACACTGAACTGTCGACCGAGCTTTCCACCGACCTTTACACCCAACTGACTTTTACACCGTTTCGAAAATATCACCCATTGGCCCGAATGCGCGGCCTAGCTCCGATTCAATAGCTTCACTGGTGTTGGAAGCTGTGTGGGACCTTGGGCTTATGCTAATGTTGTGAACGCAGCTGTCTGTGTTTCGTTCAACGCTCAGCAACGCTGTCGTTGTCGTCAACGCACGAACTTCTCATTATTTCTAGAGTGATATTTTCAAAACGGTGTGAAGGTCAGTTGGGTGCAAAGGTCGGTGGAATAATCTCGATCGACAGCTCAGTGTGAAAGAGTTCGGTGTAAACTTGAAACACGGCATGTCAACAACTAGCAAGGTTTCACGTTTACACCGAGCTTACGCCGACCGAGGTTTTCGCCGACCTTTCCACCCAACTGACCTTTACACCGTTTCGAAAATTTTACCCACAGTATCACGGAACCTGCGTAGTATTCAAAATTCATCACTTTCATTCGAAGCTGCTTTCTTGGGGCGGGCTTAGGTGGAACGCGGAATCCGGAAATAGTTACAAGCAAAAAAATCCATCAATTGCCGGATGCAGAGCGCCAAGCGCGCGTTCCGGAAATATTTTCGGTTTCCGATTGACGCATAAATTTCGAAAATTGCGGAACACGGAGATGTTTCGCACTCCCTTGAAAACACTGAGCAGTGAAATGTGGTTTGAAGTCAATCTCATGTTCTGGAATCCGGAAATATTTCCGGAAAACGCAACATTAAAATTCATCAAGAATCAGAAAATACTTCCGGAATCCGGTTGCCGTGTTCAACCTATAAGTTCCATACCAAAATGTCGTCGACGTCGTGGTTATGGTTTGCAGCGCGAATACTTTAGTGCATATAACAGACACTCAGCCGGCTGCGCGTTTGCACGAGTCACACAAGCAGTTGCGTAGACAACAATAGCATTAGCCAGGGTTTCAAGGTATTCAATTTCAACAACAACCCCCTTCCCCCAATGATTTTCGACTTGATCAAATTAAGTCGTCAACTCACCCCGAATGCCGCATACATACATATGTATAGGCAATCCGCCAGCTCATGGCACTCGCACGCACACCGCTGCATGCTGCATTACTGCCGTCAATGAATGCATCTATTCTCTGTAGTTATCCGTTGAAACATCCCCAAATTTTGCAAGAGTGCAGAAAAGTGTTATGGCAAGCAGCAAATGAAAACCGGATAACTTAAAAAGTGGACATCAAACTATGGCACTCGCCCTAGGTGTAAATTTGGTTTAGAAAATGGCGTGTGCTGCTGCATGCGCTGTGTGTATAAAAAGTGCCATGAGCCGATGGATTGCCCATATATTATTTTTCGCGCCAGTTTGCGGCTGCTTTGAATATTTCTTTGACTATGCTGACGACTTCAGACATGACTACCTGTGCGTTGTACCGTGGTCAACAGTGTTGACCACTGTAATATTTCTGCGATTTTCACGCACACAGGCGATGTCGTTCGAAGTGTTTGCCGAGCGTCAAGTATGTCGTCTGCGCATCGCGTACCTGCGCGCTGTGCTCAAACAGACGGTCACCTGGTTTGATCAAAGGACGGCTGCTGAGACAACTAGTCGTCTGAACGAGTACGTTTTCGGCGGGTGTCACCAGCAGCAGTGACACGCTTGCATCTTTGGTGTCGTGATGTGATCTGGCGAATAGACACACACCCATACGCGTCGAGGCGTATAACGAACCGAAGCGGTGTCATGTGTCAAGGTCACAGTAGCACATTGTCGCGTTATTTGCATGTCCAGGGTAAAAAAATTAGGGCAATAAAATCAGTGGTGTCGTTGAGAAATGGATAAAATTTTCCATATCCAGCCCAAATTTGCATGATAAATTCCCATTCATACCCCCAAGAATTAAAAATTTTCCATACCAAATGGGGTGGTCCCAAAATTCCAAAAATTTCCCGCACCCGAAGGGGCTTCTGAAAAAGTGACCCCAAAAATTTGAAAATTATAAATTTATACGAATGAATAATAACTTTTAAGCGGGAGAAAATTAGATCCTTAATGAAAAACCACGCATGACCAAGGCTAGTCCGGCTACGAACAAAACAACGGTGGACAAAAGAGCGGTGGACAAAACAGCGGGCTTGCGGGCTCTTTTTGAATAAGCTGTTAGGCTCAGGCTTAGGCTTGGGGTCAGGTTCTGGCTCAGACTTAGGCTTAGGCTTAGACCTACACTGCCCCAAACAAACATCTATTTTGGTGGCCGCCGGATTTTTTTTAAAAAAACCGCTGTTTTGGCCCCCGCTGCTTTGTTCGTGACCCGGCTATAGTGACATCCGATCCAATCCGATCACCAAGTTTGATAAATCGCTCTATATTTTCAATATTCAGTGATCTAGACCGCGTGCGTGAAGGCTTCGGCTACCAGGTGTCGTCAGCTGTGTCGTCGCTCATCCGGGTCGTCTTCTGTTTGACAATTGGCGTCGTAAATGATTGGCGGTTGACACTGATCGCGCTCGCATTCTCGTCCGTTGCGATCGCTATCACGGTGTTTGCAAACAAGGTTATTGGGGCGTAAATTTTTCGTTGCCATTCGAATTGGCGAACACCAGAGAATTGGCGATAAAACATATCTGTGAAGACAGAACAGCAAAAAGTGAAAAACAAGCATTTTACACAAAAACACATCAATTTAAAAATTTTAATGGCAAGCGCAACTATGAAAACCGCCGCCCAAAAAATTTTTAATTCCCGCGCTGTCGCTGGCACAGTGCGTAATTTTTCCTCAATTTTACAGAAAAACTGTAACGTTGGGCTTGACTGTACAATTCCCAACTGTCATTTTCATTTCCTGCAGTTGGTGACCGCGGTTTTCCTGTGATGTCTGAGCTTTCTGGAAGTTTTCGCGGTTACAGTTCGCAACTGTGAGAAAACTACACACTTTTTTTACGAGTGAGTACTGTGACATAACAGCGGTGGACAAAACAGCGGGTAGGTTAGGTACTTCAGAGAACTGTTTTTGTTAGTAGGCTTAGAGGCTTGGACTTGGGGTTAGGCATGGGCTCAGGCCTACGTACACTACCGCAGCACATATATCTAGATTTAAGATGGCGCTCTCTTTCAAAAACCCATGTCTTGGCCCTCGCGGTTTTGTCAGCCGCTGTTTTGTCCTTGACACCATGATGGCTATGGGGTTATTTGAGTGTCGTCGCGCCCAAAATGCCCGAAACGCAGGCGCGATGCTAAAATGTCTTCGACACCACACAAAAACGGGCTTATATTACAGCGGTCAACTTAAAAAGCGGCCCCACCGCTATTGTTTTTTTGGTTTTCGACCTCGGTTTTTTCACTTATATCGTTTGTTGGCATCGAGATCAAGAACATTAGTTTTGACGAACTTCACCAAAATGGCGATTATCCACCGAAATCGATCCGCCAAGATGGTCTATCGGCAACAAAACTGTCCGATATTGATGCACTTTTGCACATGATGATCAGGAATGGCAAGAGAAATTCAAAATCACTGGGGCATGATATAGGCGGCGGGTTACGGTAGCCCGATAAAACATTAGCTCTTTTGTAAATAACAAGTGTTTTGTCAACCTACCGTAGCGCACCGCCTATACCACACCTATGTGATTTGAATTTTGCTTTGAAAATCCTGATTTCCATGCACACATAGTGCATCAATGTTGGGATAATTTGCTCCCGTGCGGCCATGTTGGTTGATCGATTTCGGTGGG
The DNA here is from genome assembly GCA_030248065.1 of Rhynchonema sp. JSB1_4. NCBI lineage: Eukaryota > Metazoa > Nematoda > Chromadorea > Monhysterida > Xyalidae > Rhynchonema > Rhynchonema sp. JSB1_4. The sequence continues at coordinate 6,452 of JASAMV010002472.1, read as the reverse complement.
TAAACGTCAGTTTGGTGAAGTTCTTGAAGATTAATGTTCTTCATCTCAGTGCCAACTAGCGATTAATATAAAAAAGCCGAGGTCCAAAACCCAAAAAACAATAGCGGCAGGCCCCCTTTAAGTAGTCAAATCACTTCGTCAGCGTCATGCACTGCTGGCAGTTCTTCTGACACTGGCACTACTTCTGAACTAATGTGAAATCTATCCAGAAATGTTGTTATTCGTGTATTCATGAACTAATGGTCAACTCGCGCTAGTTGCTGTGTATCCATCATACAGTTGTGTAGTTACAGTTCCGGGTGCAATTCTAGGCTGAAAGTTGAAGTCGCGTGGACGCGCGTGCACGCACGTGCACGCGACTTCCTAGTGCTAAAACATAAGGAGCGCACGCCAGCGCACGCGCAAAACTTCGCGTGCACGCGAAGTTACTTCGACTTTTGCCCATGCTTTGCACTGTTTCGCACGCGCGTGCACGCGACTTCAACTTTCAGCCTAGAATTGCACCCGGTACTGCAGAAAGCAGATAAGACACTTCAGTGCAGCGTTATGAAACGTTAAGATACCGTAACCCAAATGGTGCCTGTCAAAAAATCCATTCTTAACGCTTGATAACGCTTTTTGATTTTTCTTAACGTTCCACAACGCTACAGTAACCCCGCCTATCTTTAACACGTAGCGTTATGGAACGTTAGTGCGCGTTACGGAACGTTAAGAATTCATTTTTCGCTGTGACAGGTTGGAGAGTCGTCCACTCACCCCGAATGCTGCTGTAAGTTGAAGAAGTGATTTGACCACTTGAGTTGACCGCTGTAATACTGGCTGCACTGACTCTGAGTATTGGTGCACAACACTGGAGGGGGCTTCTATTTTTGCAAGCTATGCCCGGCCCGGGGGGTTCTTTAGGCTTAGGTTAAGGCCAGTTCGTATTTAGGTGCTGCTCTTTTGGACTCTGCTCTTTTTTCTTGCTCAAAACGGCTTTGCTCAATTGTCGCATCCAGTATCTATTATGTTTCCAACACAATTTTAGTTGGTCATCAAGAAAGCCACTGAGGAACGTCAATTATACATCGACGCCGCTGGTGTTGTCCAAGAGTCACTGTCCAACATTCGTACCGTGACCGCGCTGAATGCGCAAGCGCAACTGGCTGAAGAGTATGTATACGCTGATCACAGATTGTATTTTTTCAAATTTTCCAATTGCCGCCTTTCAAACCTTGTTTCGCACTATGCTACAGGTATCATCAACGCCTGACCAATGTTGCTAGACACGGATTCAAGTTGCATGCTCTAGCGTCCGTCTGTCAGGCTTTGCCAGCGATACTGCAGTTTTCATGTTATGGAGTCTTTTTTTGGTGAGCCTGATATGCAACAACAGTTTTAAAGTTCGGTGTTTATTTATTGCCTTATATTAATGTCGTCAACTCATCCCCAAATATGAGTGTTGTAAAGCTTGTTTTTGGTTGCCCCATTTTGTCGTGCTTTCGCAGACTGGTGGTGCACCAGGTCATCGTCAGTGCGAATACATCAGAGGCCACGTGGGACCCCAAAAAGCAACACGAGCTGGTTTTATATGCTGGTGCTGTGCATATAATTCTCGGACTCATTAACGGGGTTGCTTGAGTTGACGATCAAATAACTACAGCGGACTTAGGGTGAATCCGGAAACCGGAATCCGGAAATATTTCTGGAAAACGCATTATTAATTTTCATGTGAATTTCGTCGTTTTTCGGAAATATTCCCGGAGCGCGGAAATGTTGTGTATTTTTGTGCGCAAATTATTTCTGGATTCCGGATTTAACCAAAGTTTGCCCCAGCCGTGTTTATTTCAAATATTCTCGTTTCATTTATTGCAGGTATGCATCAGTTATACGCACGAATAATCAGAATTATGACTCGACCGCCACTTACACGGTATGTAAACCGGTGGTGCTGTTGGGAAATCATGGTTCAGGTGTTGACTTTCGCAGTTAAAAAATACGTCACTAAAAACAGAAGACGAAAACGTGCCATATAATCTCCCGGGGGATTATTAGGGGTTTGCTTCCGTTTTGAAATTTGAAAATTAAAAAATTATCCCAAATAATCCCTTGTGCGTTAGGACAAGCCAAACACCGTATACTGAGGGATCATTCGGAAAGTACCCCCAAATAACCCGCCAGGGGGGGACTCTTTGGGGAGTGGATTATTAATTGGCATTCTCCAGTAACATTTTGAAGATCAAGATGGATTGACCTTGACGTGCACACACAAGGGAATGCATAACGCTTTCAGAATTGCCTGTTACCTGCAAGCCAAGCAAATGAAATCTGTTTTCTGATGACTAAAGCCACAATATGGATGAAGTCAATCACAGAAAACTACATATTTGGCTGATGCAAACTATTGAGTCGGCTATACCATTGGCAAGTAGTCTTATGCAGTGGTTAATAAAATATTTATTTATTAAAACCCCATTTTAAAAACAAAATTTTTTGTAATTTAAATTTTTTTTATTCCGGCCAAAAACTGCCCGAAACGAAAAAATGAGCACTAAAGCAAAAAATGGTGGTATTTTTCTTCAATAATGTGTACTAAGTGCATATAAAGCACTGGTGACACTAAAATAATACTATACAATGGTCAATTAGTACCAACTGTGGTCAGGTACACTCTGTACACTTACCCCAGGTGGTGTGGGTGCCTTGGTGTGGCTTTGTGATGTGACACTCAAGACCGCAAATCTGGGTGAAAATATTGCCTCTTGCAATGCACTGACCAATGCAAATAAGCAACACACACTGTAAAATTAGTGTGAATATAACACCTAATCACTGCTTTCTGGTCTGTTGTATGTATGAATGCATGCCCACCCAGTCACATGTACGTGTGTTATCATATGAGAGGCCCTGTGAGCAGTGTTCGAACGGGATCCCGATCCCGGCATTTTGAAAAAGACAATCCCGATCCCGATCCCGATCCCGCCCAAAAAAGTACCGGGATCGGGATTAAGTTCTGAGAACAAAAAGTAAAAAAAATTATGCTGTGAGTGTGTGCACTATGTCTAGATGCCACAAAACAATACGATTATGTTACCAAATTTCATGGTAGGGTCTGGTGATGTGAGCAAGCAATTTTTATGCAAAACACAGCACTTTTAGAGCAAAAATAGGAAAATTTTTAGATTTCAAAATAACGAAAGAAATTTTTTTTTTAATTTATGGGACGAATTTTTTCTTGAGAAAATTTTTTTTAATAAACGAAAATTAAAAAAAAACCACTGGTCTTATGTACCGCCGTGGTCACCCATACCCACACATAAACATACATAGGAGCGCTTGCTGATCAGGATGCTTCTTGCCAAAAGATTTTTCGTCTGGCAGAATCTGGCAAAAATCGGCGAGCGTGCTGATTTGCTGCTGCTTGTGTTGCTGCTGTGCTAGCTACATGATTGAGAGACACTAAAGAGAACTTTTCCACTGACTTGGATGTTTACGTAATCACCTGCGATCTAACCACCTTGGTCATGACTCTGAGAAATTCGAAGGTAATTGTGGGTATACATACTGTATATGATAAAGGGTAGACCAACCTTCTGTTTGTGAATTTGGGGATAGATTTGAAGAGAGATAAAAACTCACACTATACTCACTTTGCGTCACAAAAGCAACAAATGACTAATCCGCACAACTGCAAACAGGCAAGCAACGTGGAGTCTGTCGATAGCTTACGACACGCTCAATAACTGTACAGTATACGGTATGGGGTGTCCTATATTTGTACGTGCAGCTGTTGTTGGGATGTCTGGGAACAGTATTAGTCCATCACAACACCATTTCAAACTAAAATATAAGCGCCACAGGCAATTTTTTGAGAATCATGGGCAATAAAACACATGAAAATATGCCTTTTTATCTTAAAAAGGTCAGACAATAACGAAAAAAGTGAAAAATAATAAAAAAAAGTGGACTTACTTTTTAAATTTTTAAAATAAAAAAGTGGCCAACTTTTAAACAAAAATTTTTTTATTTTTTTAGTATCCTAAATTCAAAAAAGTCATATTGTATGCGACCAAGGCAGGGCCGGCACACCCAGTTTGTGTTCAGCGAACTGAGGAACCAAATGGTTTGGATCATTATTTTAGTGCACTGCAGTGAATTTAGAAATTTACTGTGCCAGTAGAAGAATTTTCAGGCTAATCGGGTCCGGAAGGACAGAAAATGAGCTCATATCTTGTTACCTATATGTGTATTTGAAGGTGATTTTCGCCGTCATGTTGGGCATGATCATATTTGGCATGTTCGCTGAAGCACTGGGCGTTGTTGTGCTCTCGTACGCATCGTTGAAGTCCGTTTTGGATTTGATCAACAACGTGAGTGACATACCATAATATTATACAGGTGTCGACATCAAACTTGGTGATCGCTCCCCGGTCTGGTCTTGGCTTGGTCACAAGACATTTTGTGTCAGGGACATTTGATGGTTTTGAGATACCAGTAACTTCGACCAAGGTTAAAAGTTGTGGCCAGACAGACCTAAAATGACAACTTTGACGCTGGTCGAAATTACAGGCATCATTAATTTTCTTATCCTTAATGCAAAAAGGTCATGTTATCCAAAGGCAAAATTGGACCTGACCGATCACCAATTTTGATGTCGCTCACATTGGTAGATTTTAGACTTTCCTTGGGGTAAGATTGGCTGCCCGACCGAAAACGTTATTTTTTCACCTACCAGCGGAACGATTGCGTTATCGAGCAGTCGTCAGACACCGACGACGCCAAAACGCCTCTGGCGATTGCTGGGACGCTGAGGCTGACAAACATCGACTTTGCCTACCCGTTACGGCCCGAGGTCACGGTAAGCAGCGCACTGTTACGAATGAACGAAACGCGTTGTTCTGTGCAGAATATTCAAATTGTTGAAGAATTGTGCGTGCACACCGTCCGGTCTGGCAGGTTAAAAGCAGTGTTCTCTCCTGGGTTCAACACCCAACCGGACGAGCGAACATCTGAGCCGCAGGCTGATCCAGCCGTCCATCTGTGAGAAGGGTCGGTAAAAAGGGAGCAGCCCCACTGCCGCGGGGTCACGGTACGCTGTCAAATTGGTGTTTTGGTGTCGTGCCCATGCAGTGGCGCGTTAGACAGAGTATTCATTAGTTCCGATGTGGTGCCCCAGATTACCGTGGATAAAAAATGCATCTTAGGCTTAGGCGCGCAATAGCAAGAGAATGATGAAACTTGGCCCTTTTTTCCATAGGTGCTCAATCAACTTAATCTGAAAGTAACTGCCGGTGAGCATGTGGCGATAGTCGGTGCGAGCGGATGTGGAAAGTCGACTATCGTTGGCTTGTTGCTTCGACTGTACGATCCGCAGGGTGGTCAGGTGTGTGTGGCCTCATTGCCAAGTCAGTTGGTTGTGGGTCGGTGGAAAGCTCGGTGTGAGAAAGTTCGACATAAGCTTCAAACAGTGCACGCTGAGCCATCAGCAGACGCGCGTTTCTAAACGAAAGGTCAACTTGTCTGCTGTGCAAATGTAAATCGTTTGTTTGCAATATTATTTTTGTAGGCTAGTTGCACAAGCGTTTTTAAACGATATTTATGAATTTCGTAACCTTTTGTGCTGGAGCCGTTTTGATTTCGTGCTGCGATCAGTTAGCGGCATCAAATTTTTTGGCACCGCCGTAAATGAATGTTTAATTTCTGAATAGCCTTACGGCTGAATGTTAGGCAACTTAAAATATTCCTTTGAAACGTTTGTGCAACCAGCTTAAATGAACCAGATTGCAAACAAACGATTTACATTAGCACAACAGACTGTCAAAGGTTGACCATTCGTTTAGAAAGGCGCGTCTGCTGCTTACTCCAGCGTGCAATGTTTCAAGCTTACAACGAACTGTCTCACACCGAGCTTGCTACCGACCTTTACATCCTAACTGACTTTCACACCGTTTCAAAAAAATTCACCCAATGTGGGGAGGCTATGTAAAGGCAAACCAGCCGTGCTTTGCACTCTTCGACCATACCGTATCACCCTGAATTCCTATACACGGGTTATTGCAGCCACGTCGCGTGTGGTTTGTGTGTGTAAGCGCCATGATCATGAAACATTTAGCGCTCTTTGTCGTCGTGTGTGTGTCTTGTTTATCGGCTTTACACGCAAATCACGGGCCCCGAGACGTGGCTACAGTAACCCGTGTATAGGAATTCAGGGTGGTACGGTATGGTCGAAGAGTGCAAAGCACGGCTGGTTTGCCTTTATAGTCTGTTGGTCAAATTTTGACATAGTGTTGATTTAATCAACAGACTATACATAGATTAGATTCCAAAACCCATTGCGAACAAAAAGTTGCTTTCTTCGACTGAGGCTGGAGCCCTGGTCAGGGTTGGGGAAAAAATATTTGTTAAACAAGTTTTTAAAAACAAATTTTTTAAATTAATTTTTTTAAAAAGTCTGAAATTCGGGAAATTTTACC
>JASAMV010002469.1:0-16617 GCA_030248065.1 Rhynchonema sp. JSB1_4 | reverse complement strand
CTACACTGTTTCCGACAATACGGTAGCTTTCTTGCTCCGGTCACCAAGTAAACAAAGTGTTGATTTTAGTGCCAAAATGACCATTTTATGGGCCAAAATGGTCAAATTCGTTCAAATTTTCTCACACGTGCACAAAAATACGCATTTTAAGGCTTATTTTAGCAAAATTTCGACCAATTTTTATACCCCTGTTTTTGACTTCTGGACCAATCCCCCCCCCAAATCGGGGTACCCGGCTAGCTAGCTAGCTTTCTTGCGCCGGACCCCTCCAGCTAGCTAGCTTTCTTGCTCGGACCAACTACATCACTGATACCTGGTATTGGGCATTGGGTACCCAATACCAGGTATTGGGTATTGGGTGATATTGGGTATTGCCCCCATGCCTAGTATTGGGTTTGGCATTCAAATTCAAATTTTATCTGCAAGCTTACGCGAAGACCTTCACAAGATCCGGAAAAACCCTTAAATTAAAAGTGTTAATCAGTGTTGGAGGTACTCTGGAGGGGGGATACCTACTGTACCGCGCTCAGAGAGGGGGGATACCTACTGTACCAGAGCCGATGGCCTGGGGGGGGTTATGTACCTAGGGGGGGGGTTTGGGGGGGGGGGTTAGGTTTTGGGGTGAAAATTTTTAATGTGTTTATTATGTGTGGAATCGTGTGAAAACGTAGTATTTGCGCGCGTAGCGCGCGAATTTTGGGTAATTTGAGGCAAAAACCACTGATTTTACACTAATTTTGGCCATTTTGGTCAAAAATTGGCACTTTTTGGGCAAAATCGGGGGGGATACCTACTGTACCGGGGTGAAAATAGGGGGGATACCTACTGTACCATGCCAAACATCGGGGCGGGGGGGATACCTACTGTACCAGGCGAGGGGGGGATACCTACTGTACTGGGGGGCTACCCCCCCCCCCCCTCCAACACTGGTGTTAATAACAAAGAATGTGAACATGAATGAACAAACGACAATGGAAACGCACCGGTGAGATTCGACCAACCAAAAGAGCCAAACTAGCGCAACCAACACACAACAACGGCAAACTCAGCAACGGATGACGAGAACGAGAATACGATTTTGAATAGTGATGATGATCTGAAAGCAGCAACCCAGTGACTGAGGAGTAGGGTTAGAGGTCGGGGGGGTACCCGACACCCGACACCCGACATCTGGAAGTACCCGACACCCGACACCCGACATCTCAGAAAAAAAGCCGACACCCGACACCCGACAGTTGCAAAAAAACCCGACACCCGACATCTAGTTTTTGAAAAAAACCCGACACCCGACACCTGTTTTTGGACCAAAAACAGGCAAATTTTTGCTCATTTGCATCATGAGTGCAATTTTTTGGCTCAAGTTACTGAATTCAAGTATTTTCACACGAAATAAACACCAAAATGTCACATTCTGCGTCTTCGGAAACATTTGGTTCGAAGAAAATTTTCTCTCAAAATTCTTCTCTCAAGCAATACTGATGTTTTGAACCGTAAGTGTCGGGTGTCGGCTGTCGGGTGTCGGGTCCGAAAAAACCCGACACCCGACATCTGGGGGTACCCGACACCCGACACCCGACACCTACACTTTTTTGGCACCCGACACCTGACACCCGACAGCCGACACCCGACATCTCTCTAACCCTACTGAGGAGATCAGTCAACGACGGCTGAAAATTTTGAGATAATGTGGCAAGAAACTACCACGTGTCGTGTGTACGTCTCGACCACGTGAACGTGAGTTTAGTTTAGTTTTAAAGGCCGCAATTGAGGCAGCAGAGACGACGCCCTCTGGTAGCCTGTTCCAGAGGTCCACGACACGATAGGCCCAGTATCCGGACAATCTGCCCAGTATCTGCATTGGTTTGGTATTGGGTGTTTCTGGATTAATATTGGGTTTTGGTTTTGACCCAACAGTGTAGTTCCTGGTCCGGAGGGGGAACAGGCGGTACCCCACATAATCACTCATTTTATGCCTAAAAATGCCTATTTTAGAGGCCTGAATTTGCCTATTTTAGGAAACATCCGTTCAAACCAGAGGTGGGAATCGGGCCGGGTTACCTCGGCCCGGCCCGGCCCGACGAGGTCCGGGGGTCGGCCCGGCCCGGCCCGACAGTTCGGGCCGGGAAGTCCGGCCCGGCCCGGCCCGACTTGGAAAAAAGTCGGCCCGGCCCGGCCCGGCCCGATTTTTTCGGCCCGACTTTTTCTGATAACATTTTGAAGCAATTTTTTGGTGCAAAAATTACTGTTTTTTTTGGTTTAAAAATACCTGATAATCATGGGAGTCGGTACTAATTTGCAGAATCGCGAGAAATTTTGGCAAATTTAGCCTAAAAAATTACGATTTTTTTATTGAAATTCGATGATGTCGGGCCTTTTCGGGCCGGCCACCCCGGCCCGGCCCGACATTCCGAAAAGTCGGCCCGGCCCGGCACGACCGTTCGGGCCGGAAACCTGGTAGGGGGTTTTTTTTTTTGTTTGTTTTTTTTTTGTTTTTGTGTGTGTTTTTTTTTTTTTTTTTTTTGTTTTTTTTTTTTGTGTGTGTTATTTTTTTTTTTTTGTTTAGTTTTTTTGATTTTGTTTTTTTTTGGTTGAGGGTTTTATAATGTTTTGTGGCGTTATTGGTTGGTTGGGCGGGTGTAATTTTTGTTTTTATTTTTTGTGATATGGGGTTTTTTTTTTTTTTTTGTTTTCTTTTTTTTTTTGTTTTGTTTCTTTTTGTGTGTTTTGTTGGGTTGTGGGAGTTTTGGGGTTGGGGGTGATTTTTTGTGTTTTTGTATGATTTTGGTATTTTTTTTTTGTCGTTTTTTGGTGGGTTTGCGCGCGGAGGCGGATTTTTGGATGGGGTAATTTTTGTTATTTTGCTTGTGAATTATTTGGATTTAATTTTCTGGTTTTGTGGTGTTTAAGGGGGTGAGATTTGTTTTGTTTGTTTTGTGTATTCTGTCTTGTCTTGGTGTGTTTTGTTTGTTTTCTGGCTCTCTTTGGGTTATTGATGTGTTTTTTTTTGTTTTTTCTGGATGATTTTTTTTTTGCTTTATTTATGTTTGTGGGGGCTCTGTTTTGGTTTTTTTTATGGTTGTTTGTGATGGGTTTCGTTATTATTTTTGCTAATATTATGTTATTGGGTGAAATTTTTTTGCTTGGGTGCTATGTTGGCTGGGGGCTCTGTTTGCGAAGGGGGGGGTTCTTCTCTCGGACTATAGATTTTTCTTTCTGTCGTGTTTTCTTTCGCGCGCTTATATTGTTTATTTTTTTTTTTTGTTGATTTTTTGTTTTTTGGGTGGCAGATGGTTCTGCTTTGTGCTTTTTTGGGCTGTTGTTAGAGATGTAATAATGTATTTTTTCTATTTTTATTTTTGGTAAATTTTCTTCTTTTTTTGTAGGTTTTCTTTCTCTGCGAGGCAGGGTGCGGTTGTGTAGTGGGCGCGGGTGCTGATTTATTGTTTGTTGGTTTTCTTGATGCTTATTTTGTTATTCTTGTTTTGCTTCTTGTCTCTCTGCTGTCTCTTTGTTTTTTGTATTTTTGTTCTTTTTTTTTTCTTGTTTTTCTTTTTTTGTTTTTTTTGGTTTTTTTTGCATTTTTATAGTGTTCAGCTCTTTCTTTGGGGCTTGTGGGGGCTTGGGGCTTTTTTATTTTAGGCGGTCGGGTCGGGGGTGGGGTTTTCGACATTTTGTTTTGCGTCGATTTGTTTTTTTTTTTTTTTTTCTGCATTCTTTTTTTTCTTTTTTTTTTGCTTGCTTTTTTTTTTTTTTTGTGGATTGGGGATTGCGTTCGGTGTTTTTTTTTTTTTCTTTTTTAATTTGTTTTCTTTTTTTTTTTTTTTTTTTGTTGTTTTGTTTTGTTGGTGTTTGTCGGGTGCCACAAAAGTGTAGGTGTCGGGTGTCGGGTGTCGGGTACACCCAGATGTCGGGTGTCGGGTTTTTTCGGACCCGACACCCGACAGCCGACACCCGACACTTACGGTTCAAAACATCAGTATTGCTTGAGAGAAGAATTTTGAGAGAAAATTTTCTTCGAACCAAATGTTTCCGAAGACGCAGAATGTGACATTTTGGTGTTTATTTCGTGTGAAAATACTTGAATTCAGTAACTTGAGCCAAAAAATTGCACTCATGATGCAAATGAGCAAAATTTGCCTGTTTTTGGTCCAAAAACAGGTGTCGGGTGTCGGGTTTTTTTCAAAAACTAGATGTCGGGTGTCGGGTTTTTTTGCAACTGTCGGGTGTCGGGTGTCGGCTTTTTTTCTGAGATGTCGGGTGTCGGGTGTCGGGTACTTCCAGATGTCGGGTGTCGGGTGTCGGGTACCCCCCCGACCTCTAACCCTACTCCTCAGTCACTGGGTTGCTGCTTTCAGATCATCATCACTATTCAAAATCGTATTCTCGTTCTCGTCATCCGTTGCTGAGTTTGCCGTTGTTGTGTGTTGGTTGCGCTAGTTTGGCTCTTTTGGTTGGTCGAATCTCACCGGTGCGTTTCCATTGTCGTTTGTTCATTCATGTTCACATTCTTTGTTATTAACACCAGTGTTGGAGGTGGGGGGGGGGTAGCCCCCCAGTACAGTAGGTATCCCCCCCTCGCCTGGTACAGTAGGTATCCCCCCGCCCCGATGTTTGGCATGGTACAGTAGGTATCCCCCCTATTTTCACCCCGGTACAGTAGGTATCCCCCCCGATTTTGCCCAAAAAGTGCCAATTTTTGACCAAAATGGCCAAAATTAGTGTAAAATCAGTGGTTTTTGCCTCAAATTACCCAAAATTCGCGCGCTACGCGCGCAAATACTACGTTTTCACACGATTCCACACATAATAAACACATTAAAAATTTTCACCCCAAAACCTAACCCCCCCCCAAACCCCCCCCTAGGTACATAACCCCCCCCAGGCCATCGGCTCTGGTACAGTAGGTATCCCCCCTCTCTGAGCGCGGTACAGTAGGTATCCCCCCTCCAGAGTACCTCCAACACTGATTAACACTTTTAATTTAAGGGTTTTTCCGGATCTTGTGAAGGTCTTCGCGTAAGCTTGCAGATAAAATTTGAATTTGAATGCCAAACCCAATACTAGGCATGGGGGCAATACCCAATATCACCCAATACCCAATACCTGGTATTGGGTACCCAATGCCCAATACCAGGTATCAGTGATGTAGTTGGTCCGAGCAAGAAAGCTAGCTAGCTGGAGGGGTCCGGCGCAAGAAAGCTAGCTAGCTAGCCGGGTACCCCGATTTGGGGGGGGATTGGTCCAGAAGTCAAAAACAGGGGTATAAAAATTGGTCGAAATTTTGCTAAAATAAGCCTTAAAATGCGTATTTTTGTGCACGTGTGAGAAAATTTGAACGAATTTGACCATTTTGGCCCATAAAATGGTCATTTTGGCACTAAAATCAACACTTTGTTTACTTGGTGACCGGAGCAAGAAAGCTACCGTATTGTCGGAAACAGTGTAGTGGCTGGGGGGGGATGGGGGGGGGGATTGCCCCCCTAAGGAGTAGGTACCTTGCAACCACCCCTTGGGGGGGGGATGGGGGGGAAGGGTAGGTACCTTGCAACCACCCCGGAGGGTACCTTGCAACCATCAATTTATGGTTTTTATAGGCAAAAATGGGTGTTTTTCGACCTCAAAACCCCAAAAATCGCGCGCTCCGCGCGCAAACCTCCATATAATAGGCATTTTAGGCAAATTTTCGGCCAAAATGCAAAGAAGTACCAATTTTTTGGCCAAATTTGCAGTATAATGCATGCAAAAAACACCCTTTTTTCGGACCTCAGGGGTACCTTGCAACCTCCCGGAGGCTGGGTAGGGGGGTACCTTGCAACCATCTGGATCCATCCCCCCCAAGGGTACCTTGCAACCATCTGCCTGCCACTACACTGGTCGGAAATAAAACCCGGGGGGTCTATTTTTTCACTGGGGTCATTTTGGGGGGGTTCAATTTATGGGGGGGGTCAATTATTGGGGGGGTTATATTTTTCATTTGGCACCCCGACGAAAAAAATCATTGTTAATAATGCCCATAAAAATGGCTTGTTTTCGGTATTTTCTAACTTCAACAGCGGCAATTATGCTTAGAAAGCTGTATTCTGTTGTGTACGCAAGCTTAAACAACGTTTGACACAACAACACAGCCCTACCATACCACTAATCTGTGGTACGGTGAAGGTTGGGGGTGGGGTTCTATTAATGGGGGGTTCTATTTTTGATTTCGAGCCATTTAGGGGGGGTTCAATTAATGGGGGGTTCTATTTCCGACAATACGGTAGCTAGCCAGTTTGGGGGGGTATGGGTTTCGGAGCAAGAAAGCTACCTAGCAGTTGGGGGGGTAATACCCCCCCCATACCCCCCCAACCACATCACTGCCAGGTATTGGGTATTGGGTGTGGTGGGCCTGGTATTGGGTATTGTGGGTATTGGATTGGGTCTTTTCCAGGTATTGGGTGTCACCAGTGTAGTTCCTGGGAGGGGGGGTCCTAAGGTACACTAACCGCCGCGACCAAGGTACACTAGTACACTAACCGCCGCGCCAGGTACACTAACCGCCTCAACTTTTGCCTAAAATAGGCAGTTTTAGGCCTAAAATGGCCATTTTTAGGCCTAAAATGGGTGATTTTTAGGTCAATGATGTCAAAAGTCGCCAAAATACCCTTTTTATGGAGAATTTTTTCCAAAAAGGGGTAAAAATCGGTCAAATTTTCTACCTCAAAAAGTGACTTTTTCCTGGATTTGGGTCTTCCCCCCCTTCCCCCCCCAGGGAGGTACACTAACCGCCGCACGGAAAAAAGGGGTAGGTACACTAACCGCCGCGCCGGACCAGGAACTACACTGGGTGTCACCCAATACCCCTGTTTTGCCCTATTTTTCTCCAGAGCCCTGAAATGGTGAAAAATTTTCAATTTTGTAGCCTTTGAAATCGGTATTTTTAGCTGCAATGTTAAGAAGAATGAGAAATTCAGTCATATTTTACTTAGTATTCGATCAAAAACCCAAAACAGGCCCATTTTTTTAAAAAAAGTTTGGAATTTTTGGGTATTGAATTGGGTCGGTATTGGGTATTGGGTCTTAACCTGAGTATTGGGTTGTGTATTGGGTATTGGGTTGGGTCCCATTTGAGGCATTGGGTATTTAGTATTGGGGGTGGGCCCTGGTATTGGGTATTGGGTATTTATTGGCTTGGGTCAAAAAATCGGTATTGCCCCCATATGCCTACCCAATACCTGACTCAAAACCAGTGTAGTGGCTGGGGGGATGGGGGGATTCCCCCCCTAAGGAGTAGGTACCTTGCAACCACCCCTTGGGGGGGATGGGGGGAAGGGTAGGTACCTTGCAACCACCCCGGAGGGTACCTTGCAACCATAAATTTATGGTTTTTATAGGCAAAAATGGGTGTTTTTCGACCTCAAAACTCCAAGTCGCGGCCCGGTGGCTGGTACAGAAAGATGCGCTTTTTGGCTCAAAATGGTATAAAATCGGTTTTTTTCACTCCAAATAGGCGAAAAATCGCGCGCTACGCGCGAAATTAGCGTTTTAGAGTACATTTTGATCAAAATTACGACCTAAAAAATTTTGTTCCCCCCTTAGCTCGGCCGGTACAGTTGGTAGGTTGCCCCGTGCCCCCCACATTTTTGGTGGTACAGTAGGCTGCCGCCCCACCTGGGTAGCTACACCACTGCAACCCAATACCTAACCAATACCAAACCTAATACCAACCGAATACCAGACCAAAAACCCAACACTAAAAGGAGTGTATAGCAGTGTTTTATTTAGCAATTTTTATAATAATAGAGTAGTCTAAAGCTGCATATATAGTTTCGGACCCTCTCAGGAGACTATATATGTCACAATGCATCCGGGTCCTCATAAACCAATGCTAAGACCAACACCCGATACCCAATACCAATACCAACCCAATACTCAATACCAGTGTAGTTCCTGGGGGGACCCCCCTAAGGTACACTAATTTCCCCGACCAAGGTACACTAGTACACTAATGTATTTCCCCTCCGGGTACACTAATTTCCCCAATTTTTGCCTAAAATGGCCATTTTTAGGCCTAAAATGGGCATTTTTAGGCCTAAAATGTGTGATTTTCAGGTCAATGTTCTCAAAAGTCGCCAAAATACCCTTTTTATGAAGAATTTTTTCCAAAAAGGGGTAAAAATAGGTCAAATTTTCTACCTCAAAAAGTGACTTTTTCCTGATTTTGGGTCTTCCCCCCCTTCCCCCAGGGAGGTACACTAATTTCCCCTCCGAAAAAGTAGGGAGGTACACTAATTTCCCCGCCGGACCAGGAGCTACACTGCTCAATACCAACCCAATACCAGGCACTTCAGCAGTATTGATCTGTGGGTATTGGTATTGGGTCTCACCAGGTATTGGTATTGGGCAGTGCTGTGGCTGGGGGGGAGGCAGTGGTGTCGTTGGGGGGAAGGGGGGTTACCCCCCTAGTATCCGGTATCCGGTATCTTGATTTTTTCACCCAGGGGTATCCGGTATCCTGACTTTTTGTCCAGGGGTATCCAACCCTAAAATTTTTCCGACCGCCCATTTTTACCTCTAAAATGCTCAAAATCGCTTGCTGGCGCAAGCATAACCCCAAAAATGACCGTTTTTTGCGCTTCCAACACCAATTTTGCTCAATTTTCCTCTAAAAAATTGACCTTTTTTTGAACAACCCCCCTGGGTATCCAAGATTTTTTATTTTGGGAGGCAACCCCCCTGGTATCCGAGATTTTTCATTTTGGGTATCCGGTATCCGAAAATTTTGGATTTTGGGTATCCGGTATCCTGACTTTTTGATTTCCCAACGACACCACTGGGGGGAGGGGGTCCCCCAATGGTACCCTACCCGCCCCGGCCTGGTACACTACCCCCTACCCGCCCCGCTCCGGTACCCTACCCCCTACCGGCCCCGCTCTGGTACCCGGTCATTTTGACCAAAAATGGGCATTTTGAGGGTAAAAATCGGGGCGGGTAGTGTACCAGGGCGGGGCGGGTAGGGGTGGGGTACCAGAGCGGGGCGGGTAGGGGGTAGCGCACCAGGCCGGGGCGGGTAGGCTACCATTGGGGGGACCACCCCCACCAGCCACAGCACTGGGGGGTAACCCCCAGCTAGGGTTAGAGAGATGTCGGGTGTCGGCTGTCGGGTGTCGGGTGCCAAAAAAGTGTAGGTGTCGGGTGTCGGGTACCCCCAGATGTCGGGTGTCGGGTTTTTTCGGACCCGACACCCGACAGCCGACACCCGACACTTACGGTTCAAAACATCAGTATTGCTAAGAGAAGAATCTTCGAGAGAAAATTTTCTTCGAACCAAATGTTTCCGAAGACGCAGCATGTGACATTTTGGTGTTTATTTCGTGTGAAAATACTTGAATTCAGTAACTTGAGCCAAAAAATTGCACTCATGATGCAAATGAGCAAAAATTTGCCTGTTTTTGCTCCAAAAACAGGTGTCGGGTGTCGGGTTTTTTTCAAAAACTGGATGTCGGGTGTCGGGTTTTTTTGGAACTGTCGGGTGTCGGCTTTTTTTCTGAGATGTCGGGTGTCGGGTACTTCCCGATGTCGGGTGTCGGGTACCCCCCCGACCTCTAACCCTACCCCCAGCCCCCCCTAACGACACCACTGGGGTAGGGTACCGGAGCGGGACGGGTAGGGGGTAGTGTACTAGGCCGGGGCGGGTAGGGTACCATTGGGAGGGACCCCCCTCCCCCCCCCAGCCACAGCATTGCTGTTGACTATAGTGTTGTCAGTGAAAATTTTGACAAAATCATCGTCTTCGATCAAAACAGCAAAATTACCTTGTTTTTAGGCAAGTCAGGGTATAGACCCCGATATTGTATTATGCGGGACATCGAGATCATGACGAAGATGGTCGCAGTTGCAGTGACACTCGAATATCCGCCGCACAGACATTGATCCTAGAGATTTGCTTGGTCTGCGCTCGCAAAGTGATAAGCGCACTAGCGTCGATCGCCTGTTCTCGAAACAAATGGAGAAGGTAATCTTTCTGGCCATCGGCATGCCAACATTTGTTTTTTCGTTCAATCACAGTTTCGTATCATTTTGTTAATTCCTATTCTCACTTTGTCAGTTCCGTCGTCGTGGCCATCTGTCACGTCGTGGTCGTGGCGCACCCCCACCATTTTGTGTGCCCCATTTCGGCGAGCACCCTCGCTATCGACCTCCACGACGAGGCAGCGGCATGATGGGCATTCGGCCACTCATCGGTCCACCTTTGATGCCAACGATGATGGAGAGACCGAGCCCGACATCGAATGTTGAGGAATTGTGCACGGTCATACGACAACAACTGCAGGTTGGTTGGGACAAACTTTTTTCAATTTTTGGTTGTGGTGAAGTGAACGTGACCTCGATGGGCCCACATGGTTTCCTTGTTTTTTTACTTTTGGGAATTTACCAGGTGCCGTTTGACTACTTGATGCCCAAAAACTTTAGGTGCTGTTAGCAACTAGTATTTATTTTCTATGTGCAAAACGAAGAATTCTGCGTGCAAATCAGAAGCCTTTGGTGAAAAGTGCTCCTTAGAGATGTCCAAAACACTAGATCCAGAAGTCATAAACATTTAAAGGTCATACAACATCAGGTAGTCTGCCAAAAAGACCAGATAATCAGATAATTTTATCGCCACATAATACCTGCTAATTATCTGTTCTCTTCTGCAGAACAAGGAACGACTACAATCGTTCGAGCCAGCATCCGACAGCGACATTATTGATGAAGAGGCAGAAGGGCACAGCGCATCGGTGAGATTTTGTTTATTTTTTCACAAAAATCTGGAGAAAAGTTGTGGTCGGTCCATACGCTTGCGCCTGTCTCAATGCCCATTCAATTTCAATTGCATCCCCATGATTTTATTGTTCTTACAGTGACAATTGTAATAAAATCTAAATCATGCGCATAATTTTGATCACAGGTGTCTGGCAGCAGTCGTGTGCAACTAACGCGCCATTCTGTGCCACAGTTCGAGTCAAGTGCCTCCAACGTTCGCGTTGATTCGTTATTCGCTCGCCATTCACGTATCAGCCACCTATTCAATCCGGCTCTGGATCGCAATCGCGACCAAGCGCAGCCTTCCTGTTCGAAGCTGGAATCGAATGAAATGGAGCAAGAAATTGCAACCGGTTCTGAACAGGCACATGTAACGACGGCAACCACATCGGTTATTGAAAGTAAAAACGCAAATGATTCCACCCTGGATATTGAACCGTGAGTTATGATCAAATTAACATTTTTGGCCCTCACTTTTGCGAGAGCTGTCATGTCTATCTGCCCTTTTCTGCAAAAAAAAACTTTTCTTTTCTCCAAATAAGCAACGACCAACCTCAGTCATTTTTTTAAATTTTGGTTTTCTCGAAAGGTCAAATAACAACCATAAAATACTCGAGCTTTTATTTTATGAACCAAATAAAAATATTCTCTTTCTTTCAGCAAGCCGTCAACATCGTTCGACCCTTTTGATGATTCGCTCGAACCACCAGCCGACCTGCTTGATGTTGACCTCGACTACGATGAGGACTTGGCTGACACCATGACTCAACAAGGCGATCAGCCAAGTACGGGCAATCTGGCCGCAGACCAGGTGTTGGCGGCATTGGGCAAATTCAGACAACAAGCGCACGTCGTCGACGAACCAGACCAGCTGCAGACTGGGACCCAGACAACAAACGAACAGAAAATAGAAGACAAGTCATCGTCTGAGACCGGTACTAGCAGTGACGAACAATTAAGTGATAGTGACGACCGGTCCACGACAGGAACCAGCAGCAGCAGTTCTGGCAGTTCGGAGTCTGAGGCCGAAAACGAAAAAGAAGAGAAAGCGGAGACGAAGCAATCGGGTACGCGATGGTGGCCAATCAACGTTGATGCGGTTCCCGAGTATTTCGGGGGTCTTATTGTGCACCTGAGAAAACACGTCCCGTCGCAGACCACGACCAGTCTTGTATATGTTGTCCCCACCCTATCCCTCTTTCACCACACCTCGCACCCCCATCCAGTCAACCAACACAACTTTCTGGCTACTAAAATATTTTGTTCAAATATTTCCTGCTGTTGAACGCACAGGCGTTGATTGAGATGATGGGTTCTGTTTTGGTGATTGGGTGCTTGTTTGAGACCGAACGAAGACCACGACCCTGAAATAGCAAGGAAAAGAAGCAACAGTCACAGAGATGTGCGCGGAAAAGGTGGCCAACCGGGAAGACGGCAAGAGGTTTAGCATGGCTTTTAGATAAACAACAACCAACAACGAAGAAGAAGAGCGACGAATCAACAGCAACAAGACGGGCATCAATTGAAGAAAAGAAAGACAAGAAACGAGACAAGTCGTCGTCTCAGTCGAGGCAACGGCGGCCGACGACACCGACCCGGGGAAGAGAGAACCCCAAGAAACGTCGTCGTCGCAGCCCAACCACCAGCACCACCAGCAGTAGTAGTAGCAGTTCGGAGTCGAGCGATTCGAGTCGAAGTCGGGAACGACGTCGTCGTCGACGGCCACGGAAGAGAAGATCACGCTCCCGTTCCTCCCGACGCAGACCACAACCCGAGCAGTCAATCCGACCGAGACAAGGACCAGCGATTGACCCGCTCGAAGCGCAGTGTCGTCACAATCTGGCTGGTGCGCTGACAATAGCCGAAAAGCAACTGCATCGTCCCTCACAGTCGTTGGTCGATCAAATCATGGCACCGTTGTTGATGCCTCCGTCCACTGCCGGGCTCAGACCACAACCGCAGCCGACAACTATCGGGCCGAGACAGGGTCATCATTATGTGCCCGCGCATCGACCGGGACCTGAGTCATTGCTGAAACCGATCCCACTGGCCGAAATCGCGTCGAAACGATTCAACGAACGTGCAGCGTTTGAACGTGAACGACTACTGAGGCATCGTCAGGAACGGGAACAACGACTTGCCCGGACCAAGACAAGGACTCGGACTCCGCCTCCTCGAAAGCGTTCCCGACGCGGTGGTGGCAAGGACCACGTCAGTGCTGTGGGTGTGACGAAGAACCCGAACCTCGAGCCATTGGGTGCACCTGGTCGGATCAAGGCAAGGACACCGGATCCTGTTCCGTCATTCCTGACTGGCAAGAAATTGGGCGGCAAAGGCAAGAACAACGCAAATCTCGAACCGCTCGGCGCGAAACGACGCTTTCCGATACTGGACGAAGTTGTTGACGGACCGAGACAAGGACTTGACAGCACCAGGTCCCCGGTCAAGACAACGGGCTCGCCCAAGATGCCGCCCATTACGTCTTCATCACCGATTCGGGTCAATAAACGGCCACGTCGACATTCGGAAGAATCGATCGTGAACCCGAATAAAGTGCCGCTCGGGGCTAGACGGGTGCTGGGAGCGAGTGAAATGCGAGTGGAGTCACCGCCTGGTCAGTTGGGCTGATGGCACATAAATTTTGCTGGTGTTTCGCTTTCGCTGTAAAATGTTGTTCAAAATGGGTTCGAAGATTTCCGATCAGGTGATTCGTTCGAAGCAGGTTCTTGTGAATCAACTCCCTTTTGGATGGTCATTGCTCGAAAGATAGTATGAACATATTTGGATTCGCTTGATTTCCATTGCAGACGTGAATCCGTGGCCCTGCTGGCCCATAGGGGAGTTGATCGGAATTCTCCGGTAGCTTGGTGTTATGTTCGTGCGCGGTCGACAACGTATCGAAAATCACAACCAAAATGAGTCGGTCACATAGTCTGACCTTCCCAAACCATCTGTCATTTAGTACCCTTGATGCACGTCCGTGTGCCCGATTCAATCACTTCACTCTTACCATCCACACATCGATGTCGCACGCCTGATCAACAAGGCAACAAACGCGGGTCACAACATTCGTCGCCGCAGACCAGAAGATCCGATGAAAGGCCCAGACGACGTTAGTGATTTAACATAGCGATTTTTGTGTTTGTTGTTTTGTTTCTTTACTCGGGCGAAACTGTTTCTTTTTATCCACCTTGCTGGGGTGATGTACTGAATGCAGATACACGAAGGCGCTAGGCTCGTCAGTGCGAACGTCTCTGGCAAATTTGCGTCCAAAAAGCCCCACCAGCAGATCTTATTGCTGGGCTGTGATATTGTTTCATAACCACTCCACCCATGCACACAATGCAGTGCAGTTTATGTACAGGGCGCTCAACACCCGAACCCCGTGATCGTGAGAACGCCCAGAAAGACGTGACGCCAACGAGTGACGTCATCAAACACGCGCCCGCTACCGAAGACACGTTGTCATCGCGACCCGATCGCATATTGCCTGCGATCCAATCCTTTTCCCCTGACAGATCAAGGAAGCATGCGTCACCGCCCCGTCGCAGAACTGGTGATTCGCCCAGATATCGTGACAGAGCCAGGAATGAGAAAGTGAGTTTATTTCTTTTTGGTTATTTGCAGTGGTAAGTCCAATTGGTTGTGTTTTTCAGCCATTTTCCCAACACACTTCACCACGTAAACTATCGCCACCGCGCAGTCCCCGTGTGAAACGTGAGCCGCATTACAGTCCCAGGCGGTATGAAAGAGCCTCTGATGATACGCATGCTACTGTAAGCAATGTCAGGGTTTTTTGTTCAGAGAAATTAGATGTAAACTCACTGATTTTGACAAAAAAGGTGAACTCGAGAAATCGGTGCCGAAACTGTTATGGACGGAAAATGTGAAACTTCTATTCAGCTTATCGTGTAATTATTTTAGACCCGTCATTCGGCGCCGAGTGTTGCGGTACAACAGCAGCATTCACGCAGGCACGATCAACCCATGGCAAACGTTCGTGTCATCAAACGCGAACCGCATGACAACATCAGTCCGAGGCCGCTGCACAGAGTCGCGCAGTCGACGGTAAGTACCATTTTGGCTAATGTTGTGTTTTCTGTCTGGCAACCGTTTAATGACCACAGAAGTGTTTTTCGTAATTTTCAGACGCCCAGTGGTGATAGACAACAGCAGCGCTCAAACCGACCGATGTCGAGCGTGGTCACTAAGTGTGCTGCACCAGTTGTCGAGAGGACTGATGTGAAACAAGTAATATCGGTTGATTGTTGGGCTGTTTATTTCTGATTTCGAATAATTTTTATTAAATTTTAGTCCCCTCAACGTTTGGGCAAGCCGAGTGCTCCGACAGGACCATGCGGAATGACGGCAGAAACGGAAGAACCAGTTGAGAAGCAGCAAGAAAAAAGAGTCGAAGTTTAAGGTTGCTGGCATATAATAACTAAAAGACGTTTTCCGGATATTGTACGTCAACATGAAAATGTGAAAATTGATTGCAGGCTCATGCTCCAATCAGATTCGACCTGCCCGCAAGTGTCAAGACCGGCGGCAATTCAAATGTGAAGCGTATCAGTATCAAGAAACCGGTGCTGATTCAGCCTGTCAGACCCGTAGTTATTGAACCCAAAGCAGCTCCAACTGCTTCGGATCAATTGTTGTTGAAATCATCTGTGCAGAAAGCCGAAGGTGGTATTCAACATTTTCAACTTTAGCCGCATGAAATGCAGAATTGATTTATATACTGAATCATTGTGCCCGTTTCAGTTGACCCATATCCGATAGCTGCAAGCACCAACACTGCAGCAAAAACAACAGTAGCCCCTCCGACAGCAAGCGCCCCACGTTTCCGTATCAAGCTCAAGCGAAATGCACCACAGAGTTTTGTTGAACAACAAACTTCGCCAGGTTCGCTTAGCTTCGCAGATTCTTCGTCTCAGTTGCTAAATAAAACGATGTATTTGTTTTGAAAACGCATTTTTTTTATTTTCTTTCAGCGAATAAGCCAACGGAGACGGTGTGTTTCAAGGATAAGCGTATAGTTGTGGGCGCAACACCATCCAAAGATGCTGATGCTGCCCAGCTGAATGGTCAGTTCGTAGATATTGCTGTTTATGTCTTGCGTTGTGACTGTGTAAACTCGAACGGATGTTTAAGACCCAAATGTGCATTGACGACAATGTTGGTAACTGCTTCAAGTTGGGAGGGTTTCATGTTTACATAAACTTGCCGTGCCATTTGGAAGTTTCGTGTCCGACACGTTTTTTGTAACATGGTTTTCCTTGAGGTGGTTCCTTTGCATGTGTGGATCCTTGGTTGTTTGGGATGTCCGGTATATTATTATTACCGAAAAAAAGAAAAATCTACATGGTTGTCTCAATATTCAGGTTGCAATGATTCCACTGTGACAATCACCGTCGGGACCGAAACGTCTCGGCCCAGAACCGTTGTTTACTCGACCAAAAAGGACACAAATATTATGAGTCCACGACTAAAAGCTCGTCTGAAACTTTGAATATGGCGTTTTTCGGTGATTTTTTTGCCGCTTAATTGGTGACAATGTGCAATTTTTGGATTATGACACCTCGTTGTTTCGTTTGTCATAGGACGCTTGATGTTCCGCCTATAACACTGACAACACGCAATCGTGCAATAAACTGTGTGTGTATTCTCTTCCAATTCATTGTTCATTGTTTTGTTGTCAGCCTTAGGTGCCACTCATCAGCAGTATTTGTTATGCATTCTTGCTGTTACTTGAGTCTGGAGAGCAAGGAATTTCGATAAATATTGACGTTGTTCTCTTGTTGGGCATCAGAATCTTCTGCTGTTTTGCTCGGC
>JASAMV010002468.1:0-33442 GCA_030248065.1 Rhynchonema sp. JSB1_4 | reverse complement strand
TACATGTTGAATTCGTGACTCGGTTAGTACTTAAGCGTGACTCGGTTGGAGGCGTGTGAAGTACAGCCCTTCAAATGAGGCTTGAGAAAAAAAAATTGCGTCAAAAGAGGCGTGCGACGTACAATGAGGCGTGCGAAAGACAATCGACACAAAATGAGGCGTGCGACGTACAGTGAGGCGTGCGAAAGACAAACGGCGTCAAATGAGGCGTGCGACGTACAGTGAGGCGTGCCAAGTACACTGCGGCGTGCCAAAATCAGCCAAGATGAGGCGTGCGAAAGACAATCGACACAAAATGAGGCGTGCGACGTACAGTGAGGCGTGCGAAAGACATCAGACGTCAGATGAGGCGCGCGAAGGACACCCAATGTACAGTGAGGCGTACGAAAGACATCCAACGCTGAGGGGCGTGGCGAAAGATATATTTATTCAAACTAAGGGCGTGTGCCAATTAGTCGTGTAGTACCTCACTGAGATCTGCAGTGGCTTGTACCATGCTGACACCCGTGTGCGGCGAAGCGCCCAGAATGAGGCGTGAAAGAGCATCCGGACGTCAAATCAGGCCAGAGCTTCGGGATTTCGGAACTCGCTTATAAGGTCGCAGAGCGTTTCTGGAAATCAGTTCTGGAAATCCATTCATTTTTGCGTGGTTTATACTTTTTTATTAATTGAAGTCCTTAATTGCATTCTGAATTCTAATTCAGAATCAAGAAATCACCCGATCGATTTGGTCACGCTGATCCGGATCAGAATAACCGTCGCGGTGCTGCTTACACATGCATTTGGCGAAACATTTTTGCCCGTCAGTGCACTAGTGTATTGGAGGATTTTGTAGTCTGCTGAAATTTCTATCAGTTGTCAGAACACAGTCTAAACATCTCCGTGAACGTCCATAAACATGCGAGTTGAAGCGTACAATGTACATTGAGGCGTGCGAGGCACAAAACAAATGTTACGTCGCATACTGTTGTCGTTTTTGTCCCACTGTACATTGCGCGCCGCATGTATATTTCGCAGGCACAATATATGTTGTTCTTTATGTTCATAGCAAGTTTTGGACGGTATCCTACAGCCCAATCGAGGATTTTCACTCTAAAAGTCGCCAACACACTAGTGCACTGACGGGCAAAAATGTTTCGCCAAATGCATATATAAGAGCAGCACGGCAAGCAACGGTCGCTGATCCGGATCGGCGGTGATCGATCGATCGGTGATTTTTTGATTCCGAATTAAATTCCGGAATCAATTAAGGACTTCAATTAATTAAAAAAGTATAAACCACGCAAAAATGAATCGATTCCAGAACTGATTTCAGAAACGCTCTGCGAGCCTTTATAAGCGAGTTCCGAAAATCCGAACTTCGCACGCCTCATTTGACGTCCGATGTACTTCGCACGCCTCATTCTAAACGTACTTGGTACGCCGCATCATATATCAGCATGGTACAAGCCACTGCAGATGTCAGTGGTACATAATACACGACTGAACTTGGCACGCCTCATTTGAAGTGGGGGTGACTTTCGCACGCCTCATTTGAAGTGGGTGTGTCTTTCGCACGCCTCATTTGAAGTGGATGTGTCTTTCGCACGCCTCATTTGGCGTCGGATGTCTTTCGTACGCCTCATCTGACGTCGGGTGTCCTTCGCGCGCCTCATCTGACGTCTGATGTCTTTCGCACGCCTCATTTGACGTCGGATGTCTTTCGCACGCCTCACTGTACGTCGCACGCCTCATTTGGTGTCGATTGTCTTTCGCACGCCTCATCTTGGCCGACTTTGGCACGCCGCCGTGTACTGGGCCCGCCTCACTGTACGTCGCACGCCTCATTTGACGCAGTTTGTCTTTCGCACGCCTCACTGTACGTCGCACGCCTCATTTTGTGTCGGATGTCTTTCGCACGCCTCTCTGTACGTCGCACGCCTCATTTGACGCAATTTGTCTTTCGCACGCCTCATTTGAAGGGCTGCACTTCGCACGCCCCGACCGAGTCGCTAATTCAACATGTATGCTCGTTGTGCAACCCCCTTTTCGGTGGCGCCCCAAGTTTTGGGTGGCGCGCGATGTTTATTCGATTTGTTTTTGTGGCGCTGCAAGTTTTTTTGTGGAGCGTCAAGTTCGATTTGGCCGTTCTGGTGGCGCCCGAAGTTTTTTGTGGCGCGCCAAGTTTTTTGGTGGAGCGCAAAGTTTTCCTCGGACTCCCGGTGTTGACCAAAACATGCGTGGCGCCCAAAGTTGGACCAAATGTTGCGGCCGGTAACACGAGAGGCGCCCGACGTGCGCTCGACCATCTCAGTGGAGCGCCAAGTTCGGAATTACATAACTCGCTTAAAAAGGCTCCTTTCAGCATTTTGAAATCAGTTCTGGAACCGACTGGTTTATTCGTGCCTTGTAGTTTCAAACTAAAAGGTATCCCGATGCCATTGCATCGCCAATACAAGAACCCAAAAAGTGACCCGATCGACCGACGGACACCGATGACCGGGTCACCTTTGGAAGACCACCCCCTATATATACGCATATGGTGAAACATTTTTGGCTGTTGTTGTCAGTGCCTGAATGAACAAAACATCACAATTGAGCGATTGCGTGAGTGAATACCGACCATATCCGGCCGCAACCGTCAACAGCAGTAATGTGGGAGGAGCCCAATGTGCGCAAACATTGTGGGTGGAGCCTGATGTGCACAGCGTCGTAGTTTGATCAGCACGTGGGCCGCGCATTACCCTGGCACGAGAGTTTGTCTAGTAGCGCCTAACGTTTGACCAAGTGTTGCGGTCGGCAACACGGGAGGCGCCCGACGTGCTTCGACAACCGCAGTGGTGCGCCAAGTTCGCTATTACGTAACATTTTCGTCATCGTTTGCCACGATTAGGTCACTTTTGTAGTTGGCGATTCATTTTGCACTTGGTGCTCCACGGATGTGTCTGTCATCTAAAACGCGCAGCTTCAGAGTAAGTTTGGAGCGTCACTGAACAAACTGAAGTTGATTAGATGAAAGGGTAATGCGTGTAAGGCCGACGTTCTGGTCAAACTACGACGCTGTGCACATCGGGCTCCACCCACAATGTTTGCGCACATCGGGCTCCTCCCACATTACTGCTGTTGACGGTTGCGGGTGGATGTAATCGGTATTCACTCACGCAATCGCTCAATTGCGATGTTTTGTTCATTCAGGCAATGACAACAACAGCCAAAAATGTTTCGCCATTTGCGTATATATAGGGGGTGGTCTTCCAAAGGTGACCCGGTCATTGGTGTCCGCCGGTCGATCGGGTCACTTTTTTGGGTTCCTGTATTGCCGATGCAATGGCATCTTACTTACCCACTGGGCACAAGTTATTGGGTATTGGCTTGGGTCAAAAAATCGGTATTGTCCCCATGCCCAGGTAGTTCCGATCTCTTTTTATTCGATGTTCTCTTTTTATTCTTTTTATGATGCAAGCTTTTTAAAGCAAAAAAACCAACCGAACCTTTTTGACGCACGATGATGCAGTGTGCATTCTAAAGGTGGAGTTATACTTGTCCATTTTGGGCGTGCAGACAATGAGGACAAATTATTCTTTGAATCATATTTTGTGATAGAGTTGGGGCACTGATTTCGACCAGCGTAAAAGTTGTTCCCTTGCACCAAATGAACAACTTTTACGCTGGACGAAAATTGTGCTATAACTCTGTCACAAAATATGATTATAACAAAAATTTGTCCTCATTGTCTACAAGCCCAAAATGGACAAGTATAACTCCAGCTTAATGCTTCACCAGTATTTTTTTCTTGTGCAATCACGGTGCAAAAACGGGCATTTGTGTGCTACTTATTGTATACGAAGTGACTCGAATGCTTTGAAAATGGTATATTTTGCACGCTTAGGTGCATTTCTCGTCTCAAATACTCGATATTTGCTTTTTAATTGAGCTAATGGCGTTTTCCGGAAATATTTCCGGATTCCGGTTTCCTGATTCAACCTAAGCCCGCCCTTAGCCCGCCCTTATATGTCACAATGCATGGGCCTTTTGGACCAGAATGTCGCTGAAAAATAGAAGCCCCCTCTAATAGAAGTCCCGAGGTCAGAGGGTTGCAGAAAAAACAAAAGCCCTGGGCTTTTATCAGAGGAAATACGGCACTACCTTGACGAATAGACCTTATCAACAGAAAAATTGGTACCCGCTAGCAAACAACAAAATTGTTTACCAGTTTTCAGAAGCTCCGATTGTAAAAATGAAGCTCATATGAAATTGTGAATGAAGGGTTTTTAAAATATTATAATCAAATCACCATGCTGATAAAACTATTTCACACCATCAGATGTGAGTAATCTTTCTTCAATCGAATGTACTCCTCCAGCAAGCCTTTGGCGTCGTTCTTGAATGTTTCTCCTGCTTTCTCCTTGTCGTCAACCGACACTTCGCCTGAAGAGAAGAAGCAGTTACTCTCTGGGAACTTTTGTGTGAATGTAGATCTAACAATTTGGCGTCAATATCAAAAATACACAGTTTTTGTTGCCATTGGTTTTTCACACAAGATCGGTGCAAATATTGCTGTCTATATGACAATTCTTATGCGGATTGCTATAATACGGGTCATAAGATGCAAGTATAAATTTTAAGCCCACAATTAGGCGTCTAACTTGCGTCAAACCAGAGGCCTCCATGATGCTAACCTGCGATAATTTTATCCCTGAACTCCACAAACATGGCCACAGTCAGCAACACCATGTTGATGTACGAACGCATGTACAATGTTTTCTGCAATAATAAATAATCACAAATTTTGCGAGAAAATAGTAACCTTAATTAAAATCAAATAGGTCTAACCATGTCCTCTTTGGTGAATGGTTGCTTGTCACAGTTGTCCAGTTTCAGTTGGCGCATGAAGCTGTCGTAATAGGCGTCCAGCGCACGTTCACGGAATGCGGTTTGGTCCTAACGACGCCGGTGTAAAACGTGATGTGTGAGTACAAAATGCACGAACGAGGACTTATAATCTGAGCTCAAACCTTCGTGTAGTCCCAAGACAGCGTTATGATGCGCACCACATCCATCATGGGGTTGGATTTGTTTACAATCTGTAGAATGTGGTGTCTCTTTTTCGGCTGCTCCGAGCACTTTGTGAAAAAAATACCACAAAAACAGAAACTATCAGTAACCGGATCGCAAAATCCGTCAATTAATTATTTTCAATCGATTAAATAAATGGCACTGGCCTGCCAATCAAGTATCACTGTCAAATCGCCTGTCGCATTTCCGTCCTTGTCCAGTTTAAACATCATGTTGTTGGAATGTCCGTCTCCGTGACACATCATGTCCGGCAGGCCTGAAAGGGCAAAAAGGGTCAGAGATAATGCACGGCAATGCTTCCTGAAAAATAAATAGACAGAAATTATACCGGCATCGGTGTGATACTTGAGCATCTGTTCGTACGTCGCCGTTGGCTCTGTTTTGCAGAGTTGGTATTGTTCGGGGGCTAGAAATAATGGAATTTTGTCTGTCAACATACTGTAAATATTAAGGCAAAACACGCCAAAATCCAAACTTAGGAAGCTTTTCCATTCATCCGTTTCAATTCTGGCTTGGAACTTTTGCTGCATCTCATTGAACATTCCCTTTGCATCGTTGACTATTGCTTCAAAATCGGCAAACAGAACATCACTGGTATCATGCGACAGTGACCAGGCGTGCAGACGGCCGAATTCGCAAATAATCTGTAATAAATTAAACACAAGATAGTGTGAATTCGAATTCACACATACGAAAGTGTAATTGTGGGGGACATTAACTTTCCTAGAGAATACACACCTGTTGCAATTGCGTTTCAGTCAGTTTTTCACCGGTGATGAAATTCACCGGTGCCGCTTTCCCGCTCAAATCTTCCATAATGATGAAGGCCGAATGGGCTGGATCATCCAAAGCAGCCTCATCTACAAAATGATGTGACAATGTTTAACAAATCGGCTGTTTGATCAGGCAATCACAAATAACAACAACCAACCCTGCAGTCTCGCACAGCCGTACACAAAAGGCACGCGTGTGGGTGGGTTGCCATCACGAAGGAATGCCTCATAGACCGACACCTCGCAGTTGTGGAACTGAATTCAGAAAAAAATGGGAATGCGTTTAACCGTGATTCAGCAAGCTAAATCATTCTACACCAACCAACCAGATATATCTTCCCCTTCATCATTTCGATGAACGCTGGATTGTCCTTCATCAGCGCCATTATCTTCTCGCCGGTGGGCACTTTGGCGATCACACTTTTCGGCAGTTTTGGGTTATCGGCGGTCCAGGTGAGTTTGACGCGCGAAAGAACCTGTGTGAAACTACAGTACTTGCACGAAGCCCATGACGATAGATCATCATTTGATCAACTAGCACATCTGGTACTTAACCGATGCGGATTGCCTACACTGCCGCTGCCCCATGTGGCTCAACACTGTTTTTTTGAAGCACCGCCAACCTTGGCGTGTACTGTCGCAGTTTCAAGCCTCAATTTGTGACAGGGAAATAAAGTCGTCGCAGTAACATCCAAAAACAAAGAACAATGCAAACACAGCCCAGCATCCAACCGACAAGAATCCCTTTCCGGCCCCGATCTCGACGGCATCATATTCTTTGATCACCCCCTTTGTGCCGAGCTTATCGTTGATCACTTTCTGGTGTTTTTTTTTGTGTGTTTTGTTGGGTGCTTTGGGCCCCCGCCGTGGCGCTGCACGCAGTGTATAAGCATAGGCAGTGTATAAGGATAGGCGCCAAAGCTGGCACGCAACGTATAAGCATAGGCAGTGTATAAGGATAGGCGCCAAAGCTGGCACGCAGTGTATAAGCATAGGCTGTGTATAAGGATAGGCCGCACTACCTGGGGCGCAGTGTATAAGCATAGGCAGTGTGTAAGCATAGGCCGCACTACCTTGGGGGGGCAGTGTATAAGAATAGGCAGTGTATAAGGATAGGCCGCCCGGACCTGGGGGGGCAGTGTATAAGCATAGGCAGTGTTTAAACATAGACGATCCTGCGCCTACCTGGGGGGCAGTGTATAAGGATAGGCGAGTTGTCACGCAGTGGGGTGACCTGTCACGCACATAACCTGTCACGCACTCTAGAGTGATGTTTAGGCATAAGCCTAAGGGATACGGTAGTAGGGATACGGTAGCATACGGTCCCCTTACCGTATCACACGTCTACCTGCTGCCTCAGTGTATTGTGTTAACTTGTGTGAATATTGGAGGATTACGGTGCGTTAAAGTAGTTGGGTTACGGTAGATGTGTTACAGTATCTCGCAACTAATTATGATGTTTAAACGAAAGCACTAATGTTTTTCGCGCCGAAAAACCACAGTTTTTTGCTTTTCATGCGTCAATTTTGCTTTCGTTGCTTGTTATGCGTCACTTATCATGCGTAGATTTATTTGATTTTCTGTCACAACAAACAGCGACCTAACATCCATCAACCCTGAAAATTTCAGAACGATCAGTTAAAAGACGTGCAAAATGCACATATCGGATTCGAACCCTCTGCCTTCCATGCTAAGGCCGGGAATACACACCACTGCGCTACACGCGAGGCTGTATCGGACGTCTTATTTGTGGGTTATATACCTAGGTGTGTGTGTGTGTGTGTGTGTGTGTGTGTGTGTGTGTGTGTGTGTGTGTGTGTGTGTGTGTGTGTGTGTGTGTGTGTGTGTGTGTGTGTGTGTGTGTGTGTGTGTGTGTGTGTGTGTGTGTGTGTGTGTGTGTGTGTGTGTGTGTGTGTGTGTGTGTGTGTGTGTGTGTTGTGTGTGGGGCTGGGTGGGGGTGGGGGGGTGTGTGTGTGTGTGTGTGTGTGTGTGTGTGTGTGTGTGTGTGTGTGTGTGTGTGTGTGTGTGTGTGTGTGTGTGTGTGTGTCCGCGCGCGCGACGCAAACCACCACATAACCCAGCCATTTTCCAGCATAACCGGTTCATGGGTCACGACTCTGAGTCACTCAGAGTCAGTTGCTCTTGCTCTGAGTCACTCATGAGTTTCTGTTGTACCCGTTGATCCGTTATAACATGTCTGTCGTTTTTTAATGTTCCGGAATAGTGCCAAAGAAACACGAACAACTTTGAAAATCTGTGCTTAAGTGAATTTAAGGGGTTTTTAGTCATGACTCAGAGTTACTCCGAGCCTGGTGCTCTTGCTCTGAGTTACTCACAAGTTCCCATTGTCAAGTAAATCACGGTTGCTCTATCTTTGCTGTCTTGTCATGTGTTGTGTGATGGACGTGTGTGCGTCGGTTTAAGGGGTTTATGGGCTATGACTCTGAGTTACTCGGAGTCCGTTGCTCTTGCTCCGAGTTACTCACGAGTTTCCATTGTCAAGTAAATCACGGTCGCTCTATCTTTTCTGCCTTCTTATGTGTTGTGTTATGGATGTGCATGAGTGGGTTTAACTGGTTTTGAGACATGACTCAGAGTTACTCAGAGTCCGTTGCTCTTACTCCGAGTAACGCACGAGTTCCTTTGATTCTTTTCTGGCACTACGAGCAGAATGAGTCAATCAAGTGTCAACAAGTTTTTATTCAACCACTGTCCTCACACGGCAAGCATAAGTCAATGTCCTAATCACAACTGTTCCTAATCAGACATGTAACTATCATCTGAGCTTTGACAACCCCAACCGAGACTTGGATCACCCATCGCTTCAAGTTTACACCCATCATGAACTGGTCAACAGTATATAAGGAGCCGTGAGTGACTCCCAGTGTCATTATGGGTTACACATGTCCTGTGTGTCGCTCTGCTTTTTCTCGCCATTGGAACCTGGCACGTCATCAACAGCTGTACGGGCACATGGAAGGAACGGAAGAGCTTGTAATCACTGACAGTGAGAATCAATCGGATGAAGAATCAGACAGTTCAAGTACTCATTCGGAAATCAGGAGCAGAAAAAAAATAGAAAAGTGAGTGAATCGGAAGAGGAAGAATCAGATGATGACGTGGATGAGACCACAGAGCGCTGGCGCCAGGCAATGGAGGAAGCGTTGGAAGATTTTGATTTAGACAATCGTAAGGCTGAAGATTTCCTTCATGAACCACTTCTGAGTAGTTTCGTTGAGAAGCTGCAAGAAAAGGTGGAGAACCATTTTAAGTTCGTTAGAGCTGTTGAGTTGGCTGATTTGTATGAGCGCATTGCACGCATGCAAGAAAAGTACAACAATCAAGGATTCAGTGATGATGAAGCAAATGATACTGCGTGGCATGATCTCAGATTCGCAATTCGCAACATGCTTATAGACAACATTGATGTAATTGAGTCTGCTATTGAGGATTCGCAAAGCTCAGATGATAGTTACACGTCTGATTAGGAACAGTTGTGATTAGGAGATTGACTTATGCTTGCCGTGTGAGGACAGTGGTTGAATAAAAACTTGTTGACACTTGACTGACTCATTCTGCTCGTAGTGCCAGAAAAGAATCAAAGGAACTCGTGCGTTACTCGGAGTAAGAGCAACGGACTCTGAGTAACTCTGAGTCATGTCTCAAAACCAGTTAAACCCACTCATGCACATCCATAACACAACACATAAGAAGGCAGAAAAGATAGAGCGACCGTGATTTACTTGACAATGGAAACCCGTGAGTAACTCGGAGCAAGAGCAACGGACTCCGAGTAACTCAGAGTCATAACCCATAAACCCCTTAAACCGACGCACACACGTCCATAACACAACACATGACAAGACAGCAAAGATAGAGCAACCGTGATTTACTTGACAATGGGAACTTGTGAGTAACTCAGAGCAAGAGCACTAGGCTCGGAGTAACTCTGAGTCATGACTAAAAACCCCTTAAATTCACTTAAGCACAGATTTTCAAAGTTGTTCGTGTTTCTTTGGCACTATTCCGGAACATTAAAAAACGACAGACATGTTATAACGGATCAACGGGTACAACAGAAACTCATGAGTGACTCAGAGCAAGAGCAACTGACTCTGAGTGACTCAGAGTCGTGACCCATGAACCGGTTATGCTGGAAAATGGCTGGGTTATGTGGCGGTTTGCGTCGCGCGCGCGGACACACACACACACACACACACACACACACACACACACACACACACACACACACACACACACACACACACACACACACACACACACACACACACACACACACACACACACACACACACACACACACACACACACACACACACACACACACACACACACACACACACCTAGGTATATAGCCCACAAATAAGACGTCCGATACAGCCTCGCGTGTAGCGCAGTGGTGTGTATTCCCGGCCTTAGCATGGAAGGCAGAGAGTTCGAATCCGATATGTGCATTTTGCACGTCTTTTAACTGATCGTTCTGAAATTTTCAGGGTTGATGGATGTTAGGTCGCTGTTTGTTGTGACAGAAAATCAAACAAATCTACGCATGATAAGTGACGCATAACAAGCAACGAAAGCAAAATTGACGCATGAAAAGCAAAAAACTGTGGTTTTTCGGCGCGGAAAATATTGGTGTTTCCGTTTAAACATCACAATATATTGCGGGATACTGTAACACAACTACCATAACCCAACTACCGCAACCCAACTACTGCAACGTACCGTACTCCTCCAATATCTACACAAGTTAACACAATACACTGAGGCTGCAGGTCGTGTGATACGGTAAGGGGACTGTGTGATACCGTATCCCTACTACCGTATCCCTTAGGCTTATACCTAAACATCACTCTACAGTGTGGGCCAGGTCACCCCAAATGTGCGTGCCAGGTAGGGCGGCCTATGCTTACACACTGCCTATGCTTATACACTGCGCCCCAGGTAGTGCGGCCTATCCTTATACACAGCCTATGCTTATACACTGCGTGCTAGCTTTGGCGCCTATCCTTATACACTGCCTATGCTTATACGTTGCGTGCCAGCTTTGGCGCCTATCCTTATACACTGCCTATGCTTATACACTGCGTGCCAGCTTTGGCGCCTATCCTTATACACTGCCTGTGCTTATACACTGCGTGCCAGCTTTGGCGCCTATCCTTATACACTGCCTATGCTTATACACTGCGTGCCAGGTCCGCCCCCTATACTACTGTCGCACAATGGGTGGAATTCACAAAACAAAGTCAAGCTCACCGTCAAGCTCAACGTCAAAGTTCAACGTCAGATGTTTCGGCGTCACGCTGGCTCGTGCAGCAGACGCAATTTTCTAAACGAAGGGTCAACTTTGACGCATCATTGTGCCAGACTGGATGCTTATCTAGCCAAAATATTATTATACGGATATAACAGAAGCGTTTTGTGAGAGTATTTCTGAGTTTCATGAATTTCTGAAAAGAGGCAAAGAAATAAACAGACGATCACCAACGGGGGTGCGAAAAATTTTGACTGCGGTCAATGATCGCCACATTATTTCAATACCATTAGTCAGAAATATTATAACTCAGAAATAATCTTCTGAAACGCCTGTGCTACATCCTTAAAATAACAGTATCCCAAGAAGCGCATCCAATCATGCACAATAATGCGTCAAAGTTGACCCTTCGTTTAGAAAATCGCGTCTGCTGCACGAGCCAGCGTGACGCCGAAACATCTGACGTTGAACTTTGACGTTGAGCTTGACGGTGAGCTCACATTTCAAACAAAATAAAATGCGTTTAAATTGTGAGAATTAATTTTTAAAAATTTGCTTTCGGGAACAAACTCGAGCTTGTGCCGACTTACGCTCCCCCTTTTGATCAGGCAACGGCAGAACATTTAGCAGGGAATCCAACCAGCTCGTCAACCAACAGCTACGTGTGAAATGTTTCACAAAGGTTTCATCTGTCAGCGAGCTGGTTCTTGTCTCAGTCTCACTGCCTTTCATGATCAAAAGGGTGAGCGTAAGTCGGCACAAGCTCGCGCTTGTTCCTGAAAGCAACTTTTCAAAGATAAATTCTGACAGTTTTAACGTGGTTTATCTCGTTTGCTCGTTGTTTTAGTGACCGTTGGACATAAACAGTCTAACTGCGTAGTAAAAAGGCAAGCATGAGATATACGGTTTCCCGCTTTAACCACTGTGCTATTTGTGGTTTTCACAAAACATTTGCACCTGAAAATAATCCAGAAGAGCACACACGTTGCTGCGCGTCTGACACATTTCGGTGACTGCATTCTTTGTGTGTGATTGCGCAACGCAACGTCACTGCCCCGCCGCCTTCCCTCTTTACAATTCAGGAAAAAATTGACCAATTCTTATAAAGTCATTGTGCGACCAATACCAAATACATGTCCCAAAGGTGATTTTGTGAAGAAAATTTTTCGACCCTTGAGAAAAAACGACACAAAATATCCCCCAAAAATCCATTTTTGGACGTTTTGGAACATTTTGTTCCCCCTAAAAATCTTAAAAAAGTTAAAAAAAATTTGTTTTGCCCAACCCTGCTCCCAGATCGTACCAGTTTAAACACAGGATCGAGGGCAGTAAAGGCAAACCACGCCAACACGAGCCCGATTTCGGAGGTGGTATTGGTCGCACAATGACTAATGGAGAATTTATCCAAAATTCAAAAGATGGACCCTGATTCAGGCTCAGCCACGCTCAACTACTGTTTAACCACTAAGCTACTTGTATGTCCGACAAAACATTCTCATCTGAAAATATAAACCAGTAGAACAACCACCAGCTGACAGCAACGTGGTTGTTTTACTGGTTATTTTCAGGTGAAAATGTTTCGTGAGAAATACAAGTAACTGAGTGGTTAAAGGGCTCGGGACATAACCGAAGCAAGGGTAGCAGGACATATTGCTACATGTCGTTGGAAAGCATTCCGACAGCCTATGTCACGCACAAATTTTAAGCTCCTTGGAGATTCGCTATCTCTTGGTAGAGCGACTTTTCGTTCCAGAAAAAAGTGAATTTTTGCACATATTGGAACGATCGGTGCAG
The DNA here is from genome assembly GCA_030248065.1 of Rhynchonema sp. JSB1_4. Classification (NCBI taxonomy): domain Eukaryota; kingdom Metazoa; phylum Nematoda; class Chromadorea; order Monhysterida; family Xyalidae; genus Rhynchonema; species Rhynchonema sp. JSB1_4. Next base: position 20,545 of record JASAMV010002468.1, on the reverse strand, counting down.
AAACCCCAAATGAGTTGAAGGTCAAGTAACACGTGGATAGCATTACAACAGCTTCTGAATAGCTTACCATCACAACTTCAATCGCTCAAAGCATTGCTTCACACGGTGAAGGTGCGAAACGTTCCAAAAATCGGCCATATTTTTCGAGAACACAAGTTTGTCCCTAAATTTTGAGGCCACGCTCAGAGCTGCGGAAATAAGAATGCCATGGGAAATAGAGCATCGTCGACAGTGCCAGAAAATAAGGTTTTTAAATTTTTTTAACTCATGGCTAGCTTCGTGACAGGCCTAAAAATCCATTAAATTGCCGCTAAATTAGGTGGTTACATTCATCGCCAGAATTGTAACACATAAAGGTCACAGATTGTATCGGATTCGAAACAAAAAAATGACAGAAACGTCTGGTTTAACAACCTATCAAGGTCCAAAGACCCCAAGGTCTACAGATCTCTCGGGGCAGCCATACTAACCTGAATATGATATTCAGCAATAAATGCTTATTGTTAACAGCTATTGTAAATGTGATAGCACCAAACAATGTATCTCGGGATTATCTTTCGAATGATATATAACAAGCCCCAATAAATTCTTACGCTTAAGGGCAGAGGTTAAAAAACTGCTTTTTTGACGATTCTGGAATGAACCGTCACGTCACCGTGTGCGGTTTCGGTGTTTTGACCGTTTCTTGCCCATAGTATGTGATAGTATGGGCATGTTATATATCGTTCGATAGCTACGTTGAAGCTACATCGTTTGGTGCTATCAAATGTGCAATAATCTTTAACAGTACCGATTTATAGCCAAATATCTTATTCAGGCTGGCGTGGCTGCAGCAGCCGGACCATGGGGGTTGAAGTCTTGAAACTCGTCTAGATTGTTGGACTGTGCGTTTATCTGACTTTCTCGTTTCCAATGCAATGCAATACGTGGCTTATTTACATCGCATTTCCGTCAATGAATGCAACTATGCAGTTTAGTGGCAATTTTTAGGTCTTTTTCGGCCTGTCACGCCGCTATCTAAGTGTTTCCAAATTTAAAAACCTTATTTTCTGGTACTTTCGAAAATGCTCTGTTTTTCTATTGCATTTTTATTTCTGCAACACAAAGCGCAGCCTCAAAATTTAGAGACAAACTTGTGATTTCGAAAAATGTGGCCGATTTTTGGAACATTTCGCACCCTCACCGAGTGAAGCAATGCTATGAGCGACTGAAGTTCTCATGATAAGTTATCCAGAAGCTGATGTAATCCTATGCACGTGTTACTTGACTTTCAACTCATTTGGGGTTTCTGCACCGGTCGTTTCAAGTTGTGAAAAAATTCACTTTTTTCTGGAACGAAAAGTCGCTCTACCAAGAGATAGCGAATCTCTAAAGAGCTTAACATTTGTGCGTGACATATGCTGTCACAGTGCTTTCCAACGATGTATAACACTGCGCTCTGCTGCCCTTCCTTCGGTTGTGTCCCGAGCCCTTTAACAGTGGCTGAGCGTGGCAGTTCCTGAATCAGGGTCCATCCTTTGACTTTTGGATAAATTTTCCATTAGTCATTGTGCGACCAATAGATTACTGAAACATTCACACGTGGCTGCCGATTTGGGAAACGTCACACGTTGTGGAATACAGCGTGGTGCATGATGATTTCTCTTTCTTTGCGTTTTGCTTGTGCACCAACTCCGAAGTCGGGCTCGTGTTGGCGTAGTTTGCCTTTATATTTTTATGTTTTTTGTGGCGAATATTCACAGTCTCAACGCCTGTGTAGCCCCTACACATTCTTACTGAGCTAGCGTTACTTGGTTATTTGCTGAATCAGTAGATGAAGTCACAAGGCAGATAAAACACGGCATAACCCATGGCTTCTTCGCCAGAATTTCCAAGCAACGAACTGAAAAAACGCTTCGTTTCGTTCATAAATAGAGCAGCCTTTCAAAAAGCAGCCCCGTGATCAGAACGATTCCCTTCCAGACGGCAAGAAAGTGGAATTGTTGGGTGCCGATGGCAAGTGGACGACGCTCGATCAAGAATTGAAGATGGGGAGATATAGGGGTAAGCAAATCGATAAGTTTCAAGTTGATGGAGTCACTGAAAAAGAGTTTGTTCGGAACTGTGGTGCATAGTCGATTTTTGGTAACATACATACAAGTCAAGCTGAAATTAGAGTCCTTGGTTTCGCGAAATTCTAACCCGATCGCGCTAGCCGATATACAGCTCATGCGCTTAGGAGAGTGCGTAAGAGCGTAACACATAGGAGACTTGAACGGGTTGGGGATTCACAGTTTCGTCTAACTCGTGGCAGATTTTGTTCTTGGAGATGCCCTGGGTAAATCCGTGGTCATCTGCTGTCAATGCAGATCGTTAGACTGTTGGAGTTGCAGCAATGCAGTCAAGCTCCGCCCCCATCGCCTTGAAACAGGCGGGTGAAATATTTTAGTGTCCGCAAACGCTTTTTTTATATTTCGGAAATTATCGCTGGGTATTCTTGAGCTGCCAAGGTGGAAATTATATTTTGTGCACCAATTCAGCCACCGGAGGTGGGTTGCTGCGCGGAACGGGCGAATTGTTCGTGTGCGGATGTAACAGTCCCGATGTCGGTTGTGCGAAATCGTGTGACTTTCGCGATGCCAACAATGACACGAGTGAATGGGTGACAAGGACAAGCCAGACCGAGGGTGCACTGTATATGTATCTCAGTGCGTTGGCCACCGACAACCAGGTGAGGAGAGACTATTTGCAAATTTATAATATTGTTTCCTGTAGTCAAGCAGAGCCGCAGCTTGGCAGCTGACGTTTGTATTCGCAGTTCTCAGCCACGTAACGCACGCGAAATACCATGTTTACAGCACGCGCTTGGCTTGAATGCAGGAAACACGATAATAAATAAGCTGCTATAACAGCGATCAGTAAGATTAAATCCATCATGGTTATTGATCGCTTGCAACAAGAATTGAAAATAATTTTTCATTAAAGGGAGCCTTCCGCATTTCAAACCGCCTTCAAACTTTGCATACGCATTTGAATATTATTCAGAGCGTTATTAAACTCTCACGCACCAAGAACCCAATCTGCGGCATGCGACCAGGAGATGCACTTCAAGAGAAACATCCGGGAGCGAAGTGTCTGCGGAACAGCCCAATTTATACCTGCGCATTCAGGCAAACTCCTTGATCAAAAAGGTGTCAAGGCGAATGAATGTTTTGCGTGAAACTTGCAACACTTGTGTCCTGTAGTCAAGCAGAGAGCGTGCGTAATCCTATCCGCGTGCTATTTGGGTCAGGCAGCATTATCGATTCTTTGCGTGTTGCACGCGCGCAGGTTTATTCCGCGACTTTTCAGGCCCAGTTTTTCAGGCCCGGCCGATTCGGGACCACCATGTTTGACCCATTTATAGGCTTAGGCTTAGGCTCCAGCCGGGCCTGAATCGGACGGGCCTGAATGGCCGGACCTGAACCTGTGCCCCGGGACTGAATCGTCGCACAATAACGCAGCTTGATAGCTGACGTTTATATTCGCAGTTTTCAGCCACGTTTGGGCGTTACCAGGGCTCGCGCGGGAAATTTTTTTCCCGCGGTTTTTCGCGGGAGGGAGGGAAATTTGCGGCAAATATATTCGTTTCCCGGGAAATATTTTCGATAGTGGCATTTCCCGCGGGAAATACTGCCTGAAAATTCCAGCGGGAAATTTCCCGCGGGAAATCGGCCATTTCCCGCTTTTTCCCGTCCTTCGACCATTTCCCGCGCGGGAATTCCCGTCGGTAAATTCCCGTGAAATTTCCCGCGGGAAACGGGAAATCGAAGCGATCAGATCATCTTTTGTTGGATTTTCTTCTTTAGTATGGGTTGGAAATTTTGGATCTTTCAGGCCTGTTCATGAGGATCACAACTCTGAGCATATGACTTAGACTGCATTTTCAACTTAGCGGCTCACGCACTGAACCGATCAATCAAGAAATCCACGGCAATTAATGGCGCGTGTGTGTAACCAGAATGCTCGCTTGAATGTGTCTCAGCATGATCAGGCCTGAATTCTTGGTTAATACTGTTATACAGCTGTTGTTCATCTCCCAAAGGGCAACTTCACCTTTACTTTTACATTGCCAGTTCACATCAACGGACAACAGGACTTGTCATTCCCGTCGGTAAATTCCCGTGAAATTTCCCGCGGGAAACGGGAAATCGAAACGATCAGATCATCTTTTGTTGGCCTTTCTTCTGTAATATGGGCTGGAAATAGAATTGTCTTTTTCAGACCTGTTCATGAAGATCACGACCCTGAGGAATAACTAAGACTGTATCTTTGATGTTGCCGGGATGGCAGTGCCGTAATGCAATCATGTTGTTGTGTGTCTTTGAGAGACGAACAGCACCAAATCACAATACACAGAATATATTGCCGAATTTTCGACACTCAATAGTGTCCTCGTCAGGGCTAAAATCAACAAAAAGAGAGATAGGAACCGGTTGTCACAAGAATATCATTTCAGAAAACGCAAACAAGGAGCAAAACAGTCAGATAAACAAGTGGCATTTTGATACAGATATTGGCTATTGTTGGGTTTCAGTGCTCTGTTGATGTATGGTTGCGAGCGAGAATAAAGGCCGACTCCATAACACGCAATTGTTTTTCTGTGTTACAGTGGTCCAGCACCTTTACGTGTTGCACTGTACATTGATGTGTGCGCATATGAATGGTCATGCCTGAGGCATTGTTGTTTTACTTGGTGGTGCCACTGATGTGTTCATGCACGCGCTGTTTTAGGGTTCGTGTGGTGGAGCCGATGTATGTGTAGCCTTGTGGACATGAACACGTTAATTCATACACGTAATTGCGTTGGTCTGTGACTTGGGTGTTGGTGTTACGTTTGTAGTAGAGGAGCCCCCGCAGCGTTTGTTGCTTGCTGAACACCAGTTGAGTGTCGTGGTGTGTGCGCATGTACCTCTTGAGTTGATGTGAGATGTTCCCGTCAAATGGTATTGACATTCGGTTAGTGCATTTGATGGCCTGATTGCCAGGGCGAGTTAATTGTTGTGTGATGAACTGGTGACCGTAGCCGTTGCGTTTGAGTTGCGAAATGATGTAGTCATGTTCAGCGCGTAATGTTTCAGGATCGATGCAGTAGCGATCTGCGCGTTTCCTGAGACAGCTGATAAGAGCACGTTTGGTGCTCATGTCCACAAACGACGAAGCTGGCAACGTTCGGCCGGAATTGTTTGCTTTGCGGAAGACTGATGTTTCAAAGTGGGTGTTGCATTGCGTAATGTTTATGTCAAGAAAGCTGAGCTGACCGTTGACAGTGTGTTCAGTTGTGAACTGAATGGTCTGGAAAATGTTGTTGGCTTTGTCAACGAACGGTTGTATATCCTCAACACATTTGAAAATAACAATCGTATCATCGACGAAACGACCGTAGAGGATGGGTTGAGAGATGTTGGGGTCAGAGAGAAGCGTTTCTTCGAGGGCGAACATGTAGAGATCACTGACCGCACAACTCAAAGGGTGACCCATTGGGCAGCCAGAATGTTGACGGTAGATGACGTCGTTGAACTGTAGAAATGCGGTGTCGAAAACGATGCGAAATAGCTCAACGATGTCAGCGATCGAAAGAGAGCTGAGCAGGGGGGTGAGAGGACGCCACTGGTGTTCGGTGCGAGTGAGGATGTCAGGGAGGATTTGGATGAAGTGGGACGTATCAACGCTGTCATAGAGGGCTTTGACATCCATTGAGATGATTTGGGTGGTGGGGGTGAGGGGAAGGGATCGCAGTTGAGAAACGAGGTCTGTGAAGTTGATGATACGATGGGGGATTTGTTGGACGGCGGGGGTGAGGACACGATGGAGTTGTTTGGAGAGGGGGTAGGTGGGAAACGGGATGGTAGGGGTGATGAGACGAAGGGGGCGGGCGGGTTTGTGGGTTTTGATGAGGGCGTATGGAGTTGGGGTGGAGCATTTGTGTTGGCTGGGGATAAGGGCGTGGAGTTGGGAGGGCGTTAGCTTGGGCTTGAGGAGGGCTTCGAGTTTCCGACGGGTGAAACCAACAGGTTCACGACGGGAGGGGGCTGGCTCGAAGAGGGCGGGGTTGGCGAGGATAGTTGTGACTTTGGTGCTAGACCACTGTAACACAGAAAAACAATTGCGTGTTATGGAGTCGGCCTTTATTCTCGCTCGCAATCCATACATCAACAAAGCACTGAAACCCAACAATAGCCAATATCTGTATCAAAATGCCACTTGTTTATCTGACTGTTTTGTTCCTTGTTTGCGTTTTCTGAAATGATATTCTTGTGACAACCGGTTCCTATCTCTCTTTTTGTTGATATTAGCCCTGACGAGGACACTATTGAGTGTCGAAAATTCGGCAATATATTCTGTGTATTGTGATTTGGTGCTGTTCGTCTCTCAAAGACACACAACAACATGATTGCATTACGGCACTGCCATCCCGGCAACATCAAAGATATGTTACGACGGCGCTACGGTCAAGCCATCATCACGAATTTCAATCGCATCAACAATCTAACCAAGGAACTGGCTGCTACAAGGAACAGTCGCAAATTTCTACGCACATGTCAGCAACATCATCACCTTCCACCAAATTTCCGCATCAAGAACAAATGGGAGGGGGCCACATACATACATACATACATACATACATACATACATACATACATACATACATACATACATACATACATATGTACAGTCCAGCCACGAACTCATGAGACGATTTTTTTTTTTTGAAATTGGCTTGTGCGGATCCAACAATGTTCCGGTTCCACGTATTTCGGAAATGAAAGAAAGAGAAACGCACGTATTTTTTAAAAACACGCTCTCCACTCGGTGCGTAAATTCCCTTTCGACTCCCAAAACATTTGTGTGCTGAACAACGCTGCTGTTCGCGTAAGCACGCATCAAATTGAGGTCAGCCAGCTGGAACTTGTCATCATCTCCCTCAGCCAATCTCTTTCTTTTGTTTGCGAAAACACGTGTATATCTGGAGCATTTTTGAATGCGGCCAAGCAAGCTTTAAAAAAAGTCGTCTCATGAGCTGGTGGCTGGACTATACATACATACATACATACATACATACATACATACATACATACATACATACATACATACATACATACATACATACATACATACATACATACGCCTTCCTGTTTTAGTGGTATAGACGCTTATAGCGGCCAGCTATTGCGTTAGTAACTTCTCACACCAAAAACTGGGGCGGGAAATTTAAGGAAATATCTCTTTTCCGCGGGAAATTCCTATTTTCACGGGAAATTTAAGGGAAATTCCTATTTTGCGCGGGAAATCTGCGGGAAATATCACCATTTCCCGCCGAAAATTTCCCGTTTTCCCGCATTATATAGGCCTTTTCCCGCAATTTCCCGTCCTTCAAAATTCTGAAAACCATTTCCCGCGACATTTCCCGTCCTTCAAAATTCCAAACTTCCATTTCCCGCAAGAATTCCCGGACCCTTGGGGAAAGCGGGAAATTTCCCCATCTTTTACCGTCCTTCAAAAACGTTTCCCGCGCGAGCCCTTGGCGTTACAGCTACACAGTTACCATTGTCAATTATCCACATTGCTTTTGGATATGCAAGCAGTGCGTGAGTGTTCGCGTGGGTGTGCTGTTGCCTGATATATCAAGGACACGGCTATTTTGTGCTTTGTTTTCTTTAGAGTATGCAAAATTGTAAATTGCTAATTAGGCTGCAGTTATGGTTTGACAAACACTGAACATCTATTCGTCGCACAATGACTATATGAGAATCCATCCCCTATTTTTCCTGCGTTGTGAAGCTACTTTTCAAATTCAACCCGGTTTTAACAAGCAGTTATTTTCTCTTTCTTTTCTTTTTCCCGCTTTATTTATCGCAAGTGAGTCCCCTTTGCGTGTTTAATATCGATTTCCTACACAAAAAGCATGTAATACGTGGCTGCAGTACAGTGGCGGAAGGAGGGGCCAATTCCAAAAAGTCATTTTTGTCTAGTGCTTGTTCCTCCTTTGAAAAGTCATTTTTATCCGTGCTTCTTTAGAATTCCGCGTTTTTTACACAAATACTAGACAAAATGTGACGTGGCGCGCAAAGCGAGCGAGATTTTGGCACTTTTTACGCCAGCGAAAGCCAACTTTCACCAAAAAATTGGTGTATCTCGCGCGATTTCTGGACTTTTGAAGTGTATGGGAGTGAAAATCCTGCAATTTAGGGGGTCCTTTTTCCTTATTCCTTCCGAAACAGTGGCCCCACTTCAGGGGCCAAATGGACCAAAGGGGGCCATGGCCCCTGTGGCCCCCTGGATTAGCCCTTGCTACAGTAACCCGAACCCCGAAACATTTTTGGCTGTAAAATTCAGGGTGAAACTTCTCCACACGTGCATTTCTCATTCTTCTCAATGATAAGAATGCGAAGTGCTTGTCAAAGCGTTGTTCAATTTGAAATAATCGCCAAACATATCCCTTGACAATGCAGGATAATTAATGGGATGAATTCTCATAATTATTGTGCGACCAATACTTGCACTTGCATGTGTACACAGTCCGCCTCTGACCGTGCGCATAAACGACGTGCGCTTTTCGCTTAATGGTTGAGACATTGCTTACTCTAAAACCCAAGCACATATCACGGGCAAAAATGTACCAAAAAACCCTTAATTTTTTATGGTCTTCAATTTACCTATCTTTTTCTTAAACAGTGTGCCGTCGGGCAAAATCGTAATATATGGGGCTAAACACACAATCGCCTGAACCACTAAGAAATTTCGGTTTCGTTTCCAGGAGTTCCATTGCTTTTCTACAACAACGGCAAAACTCCAAAAATTGTCAAATTGTCAGATTTCTGTGTGGAGGAGATTGTGGCCGGCTTTCCCGTACTCCTCCGCACGTGACTCGTTGAATTGGAAGAGATCGCGCGCCCTTTTTCGTAGAGAGATTCTGTGTGATTTTGTGTCTCCGTGTGTGAAACCCAGTGTTGTGAGACTGCAACTAACTTGTTTGTGATAAACGTCGAGAAAGGAAGAACCCGCGGGATCCTATTCGTGAAGAGGCTTGCGTGAAACGCAACCCCGGAGTGGCCAGTGGCACTCGGCGGGGCCTTTTGTGAGGTTTGAGTTTCAGTGTTGTTTGTGTGTTCAACCCCGTGTTTACAGCCTAGGCCCGCCCGTCCGTGCCGTGGCCGGGTCTCCAAGTGTGCAAAGGAGGCCGTATCGTAAGGTGCCGGGCAGTGCCACGCCTTACGACTACACGTGGTGAGCCGAACGAGGAACTCGAGTGGAGCGAAAGGAAAAAGGGTGAAGTTTGAGAGGTTTGGGGGGGAGAATTTTGAATTTTTTCCTCTCCTAATTTTTGGGGTTTTGTGAAATAAAACCCCGCTTTTTCGTGTTGCGAGATCTCGCCCCGTCCACCCCATCAACGCGCCCCGCGCCCCCAAACATTTGCCGCGCGGGCCCGACCAAAAAGGGCCTCGATCCGCCGTCCACCTACGTCGAAGACAAGACAAGTCCAGAAGTTTGATCAAGGACAGTCTGGGCCGCTCGTGATAGCTGCATAAGAAGGAGAGATCGACCCCCAGACGCAATACCGGAGACTACTGGGCGGTGGTCTAGGGGGCAGGTAAGTGATTAGTAGGATAGTGAGCTTTTTACCAGATTTTTTCGGTTTTTTGAATTTTCGAATTGGGATCCACGACGTCACCGGCTGCTTTGTGAACCCCCAGCAGTCCGGGCATCCCAGTAAACCCAGGATCGATCGGGTTTACTGCCAACGCAACAAACGAGACGAGAACCCCCCAGCGAGAGACGACCGACAAGACGAAGGGCCGAGCCGAACGAAAGCGACAAAAAGTGCCGAAAACCGCGCGCAGCCGCAGGAAAAAGTGAGAAATCACTTTTTCGTGAATCTAAAAGTACATTGCAACAGATATCTCACGAAAGTGAGATATAAAATTTGATTCAGAAGCGAAAAGCTTCTAAATTTGGGGCATTTTTTGCGGATTTTGCACTTTAGGTGCAAAATCATAAATTTTCATTCAAAGCCCCAAGAGTCATCGTCAAAAAGGTACGATTTAGTGCTAAGAATCTTCGCCGCGTCGTTGAATCCATCTACAAAGCAGCAACAAGGCAGGAGGAGCGAAGGACAAGTCGAAAAAACAGCGAAAATCGGCGCACGCAGGAGTGAAAACGACGACAGGCGCGTGACTGACATCCAAATCAGCTTCAGTGTGCACCCTAGCGTGTGGTTGTTCAAAAAGTGACAGCCACACGCTCGTGACAACAGAACTCTCGCCAATTTTCCAATTTTGTCGGAAAAACTTGGAAAAATCGACCGAAAACGGCGATATCGAAAACCGCCAGGATCAGCGAATTTCACAAAAAATAAATAGCAGCATTTCACGGCAGTTTCCACGGAATAACTTCGTGGAACGGTGATAGAGAACCTTCATCGACCCATCAATAGACAGCCCCGGACGAAGCAAGCACGATAAAATCGAAAGCGAAGCGAACGGACGAACAACCACCGAGAAACAACCACAAACAAGGTGTACATGTACACCTTGTACGCGCACTAACGGCTGTTTTTCGACATTTACACGGCCGCACTTCGACAGGAAAGCGCGTTCGGGCTGAAATAACGTCAGCCCTGGTACCCAACAACTAGTTGTCATCTATTCGTCGCCGAATCGCTGCTGAATTTGTGATTTATCCGTTGATAAATCACCGATTTTCGAGGCTCCAACCCACTGGACCGGCCCGATCCGCATTCTCATTGGTTGTTGGCGCGCACAACAGCCAATCAGCGTGCAGCGCAGGTGCACGTCATCACTATCGAGTTCAGCACTACGCACAGTAAAGCAGCTCAGCTCTTCTACGGTCTACAACAAGCGCTATATTTGTGCATTCGCGGCTTGTTGGCAAAAAGCTGTGAATTTTGTCCACAAAACGTGTGCTTCTTGTGTTTAGTTGCCAAGTGAGAGGCAGCTGAACACAATCTCAGGCCGAATTTGTGAATCTCCCAGCGGAAACCGAGCGAACGACAACGACGAACGAGCGCCGGCCGGGTTGACGAAAAGACAAGTTGAAACATTTTCTGCATTTTAGTGGTCTGTTGGCGAAAACAGGCCCACAAATCATCTGCGTTCAGCTATTTCGGCAGTGTCTTAGTGCGCGCGAGCACTAATTTGTGGCGAATAACCCAGCATCAACGCAATTCGGGCTTGGAAATCGGAAAAGTTCGACCAGAATAGGCCGCCGCTAGGACGCGTGATTTCTTGTGCTCGGCTGCCTGATCGTGCAAGGCAACCAATCACGTTTGCAGGTTGAATCTTCGAATCCCCCAGCGAACGACGAGCGTAAACGAAACGAGCGCCGGCCGAGTACACGAAAAGCCAAGGCTGAACTCTCGTCGAAAGTACCCAACATCTCTACGTGAACCCCACATCGTTGTGCCGTTGTTGTGTGGTGATTTATATTCGTTTATAAATTACCTACGTGCGCTTTGATTGAAGTGATTCGATCCGATCTGCACTTGGACTGACTGACTGTGCGCAAATTAGTCAATCTTCGTGCTTGGCAGACCTGTACCTACGTCATATTAGCTCAACGCTTCACGCAGTATCGTCGTTCAGCTCGTCAAAGGTCAGTTACCGTAATAATTGACCAGCACCTGCATTGAAGCCCGACTGCGAGGAGTACCATCAGCTCCCACAACCTTCTGATACAGCGTCTCTACGCTTTTGGAGTCACAAATCGACGTGGATACTATCTGTGATCGAGTCGACAAGCTTCAGACGGACAAAACAGCAACGCACGCAGTCGGTCACGTAAAAATTTAGCGATTTTGGTATTTTTCGACCAACGCCGTCCGTCACTGCAATTTTTGTGTTGGAAACGAATCGAAGTCGTCCGTCACGCCGTGCTTAGCTTTGTGCTGCGCTAAGCCAACGAATTTGAACCCGTTCGGTGTGGAATTCTGCATTTCTCAGCGAAAAACCCGTGCATATACGCTGATTATCAGAACTGAACAATTTGTACCACGCTGCTGAAAGTTAACCGGAGCCGCTCAACCCAACTAAAACGTCAGCAATAGCACAGTCTACGTCGCCGCTGAGCTATCGTGCGCGAAACATCAACATTTCAACATCGCTCGTTATTCTGGTGGAAGAATAAAAAATCGGAAGCCGCAGGAAAAAGTATCAGCAGTATCAGCTGATACTTGAACAACTCGTCGTGCATTTTTGTTTTATTGTGTGAACAAGGACAGGAACTGAATAAACGACCGTGTGACATCACCAACCCGTGCTCTACAAAAGTGACGTATTCTCGAACCCGCAAGCTGATGTTTCACGACCGAATCAGTCATTTTATGGGCTAAAGTGCAATTTTGGCCACAGAACTGAACTTCTATCGGCGTTGAACTACCTGAAACGTGCTTGATTTGGCTTTTAGTGCCGACTAGAAGCTAAATTACTTGCAGGATACCGTCGCCAGTACCCGTGCAGGAATCCAACAGCGATTTTGAGCTTCGAACTTCGGGAATGGCGCAGTCTCGGTTCTCGGAGTCTCGAATTGGTGTCGATACGATATTGGACCGAATGGACGATTTATTCATTGAGCACGAACAACGACAGACAAACGAAAGAATGACACCACCACAGCGTGCGCTATATGAGCATGAACGGTCTCGTGGTGGGAATACCTCGACAGCAGGTCTCGAAGTGCAACAGTCAGCGCCAGGAGCACCGCGAAAGAAGGGACAGCACTTTATGGCCGACAAAGGTGACTTCCGGCCGCCATCCAGTTGGGGCAGCGAATTACCACAGACGGCCCCCAGTGCCCCGGTGAGCAGTCAGGAATTGCAGGAACAGCAGTGTGAAGCGTATAGTCGGCTTGAACGGAAGACGAACAAGGCCGTGCAGCGAATATTGAACAAATTGAACTCGGACTCACAAAATCGCAAGCGTGAAACATCATCGAAGCTGGAAAAGGTGTGTGCCCCGAACGAGCACTTGCTGCGTGCACCACGTGTGAACTTTCCGTCATCGGTATCCATGGCACATGGTCAGCAGCCAGCGACCACGCAACTGTCCACCGGCATTTTGAAACATCGGCAAGCCAGCAGCGAGTCATGTCATTCACACTTCAGTGCACTACTGCAGCAGCGACCAGAACAACACGTCACCGTACCAAGACTTGTGGTGAGCAGCACCGCACCAGCTCGCGACCAGGAAACAGCCAATGGTACATCGCAACGCAACAGTGGCGTTACAGCAGTTAGCATGCCGATACCGTCTCAGTACGTCCCGCCTGGCCGTTTTCACAAAGAAACTGGGTATCCAAGCATCGAAATGGTTCGACTTGGTTCAAAACGGTATCGCGTGAATGTGCACGAATGGTCCGAAGTTGACGAAGACGCAGTGCTCAAGTTGCAATGGTTCCTGCAATGTCGTTACGTTCACGGCGATTTCACCGATCGAATGAACTTGACAATGAAAGAGAAGGACTTGGTCGAGTTCCTCACTGGATTTTGCACCAAATACGATGAATGTGCGCAAACCAACGACGATCCGAGCAACTGGCGTTCGAAAAGCAGCATGCGTCGTCCGAGCGGTAAAAAGGAACGTCATCGAAGTTCAAAGCGGAGTCCATCAAGTTCGTCGTACAGTACAGCACCGAGTGATTGTGAATCAACTGCTGCGCGTAATTATCGTCCGAATAAATCCGAACGTTCGAGTACATCGACCAGTGCGTCAAAGAACCACAACGACAGTGCAGACACGACCGATACGTCATCGACAGAAGTTGATTCGACAACGACGTTGAAACGGCCGCCTGCAACACCAAGGCAGTTCAAAAAGAAGACATCGCGTCATTCACCGTCCCGTTATCGCGCGCATGAACGTGATCACCGGCATCGCAGTCGACATGGCCGCAGTGTGCATCGCGAGCATGATCGTGATCGAACTAAGTCGCCGTACGATTTCGGGCAACATCGAAGTAGTCGACGATCACCAAAACAGCGAAGTCATCGACGAAGTTCATCGCGAAGTTCGCATCGTAGCTGTCAGCGTACACCGCTTCCGAAGGTTTGCCACACTGAGCAGACAGGACTCTATCTACAACCATCGCAGCAACAGTGTCAACGATTTCCGAATGAACAGTACCATGCAGCTCAAGCGCAACCGACCGATCAGCGCAACATGCAGACAGACGCCAACATCCTACGACAACATGCGCCAGCGCAACAGCAGCAGGTGCTGATGGCTTATGCACCCACCGTTGGTCAAGTGCAACACCAACAACTGTCGCAAAATATGATGCATTCGACAGCGAACAGCAGACGCTCAGGACTCGACGATTCAGAACTGTTCAGCCCTGGTTTGGCTCAAGGTGGACAGCAACAGTTCTACGCACAAGTTGGCGTACCTGTGCAAATCAGCTGGAAGATATCGCCGGAACGTCGAAGGGAACTGCAAAAAGACGTCCTCAGCTACATCAAAGGAGGCACAGTTCAGGCATACAACGGCGTGGGAGGCAGTCAGCATTACTCAACATTCAAGCGTGACGTGATCGAATTGTGCAACAACATCGGTGTGGTAACCAGCGAAGAAGGTGCATTCGTATTCTCGTTGATGATGGGACCAAACGTCAGGAATTATTGGGAAAGTCAGGGTCCAAAGCGCTTCAACTTCAACGAAATTGTGACATCATTGGGCAAAGTATTCGGCGAATATAGCAGCATGTACAATGCAGAACTGCGCTTGAAGGCACATGAATGGCGAGCCAGCAAGGACACGATTGAATCGTATCTGCAGCGATCCAACGAACTGACGTCAGAGCTGTATCCCAATTGTAGCTACATCCAGTTTCAAGAACGTGTCGCTCAAACGTTTGTGCGTGGTCTACCCGAAATGTTCATCGCCCATCTCACCGACCACAGTGTGAACATGAACAATGTGAACGAAATGGTGATCAAACTTCGCTCGTACATGTGGGCTCGTGCAACTCGCGGTGAAGGTCTCGGTTGGCACGATCTGAACCCAAGGGCTTCGCGTCAGGTATCCGCTCGTCGCAGATATGACCAGTACAACAGTGTCGCCGCTCAGAACGACGAGAACAATATTAATGATTACAACTACGAGCAACATCAATCGCACGAATATGAAGAGAACCAGAACAATGCTCAGGCATACGGCAGTAATCAGCACAGCTCGTATCAGTGCTACAATTGTGGCGAAATTGGTCACATTGCGCGTAATTGCACACATCTGCAGGATGAACAGCACCAACAGGACAAGGGCAGTGCATACGTCGGAGCATTGTGCGTGCATGAAGATCGCGATTGCGAAAGTGACAACGATCGTGCGTATGATTCGACTGAACAGCCGGATTGCTGCATCACGCGTAACTCGAGTGCCCAGTGCGAGCTGGAGGGCACTTCGAGGCAGCACTAACATCGAATCCCAACAACAAACATGTACATAGTGTATATACTCGTTTTAATCATCGTTCATTGGTATCCATCGTTATTCATCGTTACAAGTTTAGTTGTGTTCTACTGGTTACAAATGGAACTAACATCGTATCGCCTGTCGACGAAGGGACAAACACCGTATGTAGCAATCGAACAACTGCTACCTCAGGATTTTGAATGAACAGCGAGGACTGAAAGTGCGTATCAAGGTTTGGCCAACGAATAAAGGACCTGAACTGGAGTTTTGCATTGTTATTCAACATCGTCGCGGACGTCGAGTGAGCTTCCATTGATGCAGTCTGAATGTTCATCTGTCAATGTTGTGGCCTGCAGAAGTTGAAGTTGTCAGTACAGCTACAGCGCAGTGATGAGCGGTATGGAGTACCGTTTTACTCCATGCGATGCACCGTTCTTGCATCGTTCCGTCGTCATCGTGTTGCACCCGGAAGAATAGTGCAACCAACTGCAGTAGTGTGGTGAGGATTGCAGCACGCGTCGAAGTACTGATGAGGTATGGAGTACCGTTCTTACTCCATGCAATGCACCGTCTTGCATTGTACCGTCATCAACTAGTTGAAATGGGAAGAACCCGTGAAAGTTGCCGGCTTATGTATTTGGTATCGTGTGAATACCTGGAACTGTTGCACCGAGGACATATACTGACCGTACATCAGTGGAGCCCGAGTTGCCGTTTTCAACTTGGAGAAACAGCAGGAGTGTCAGTTGTGATCGACAACGCGGTCGAAGTGTGGCTGGAAACAGAATGCAAGGCAAACGTGTTTGGGAGTACTACCATTCATCGTTTCAATGTCTTCCGTCTTCTGGCATCGGCTATGACGGCATCGAACACGACCAGCGCATCTGATGTTTTCTCGGCTTCGTATGTCATGCAACGTGTGAATGTCAAGTGAGAAGTCGACGTGGAATAATGTAAAATCGACGTGGAATTGACGTAGCAACTTGGGTGATCGCAGTATTCGCTGACTTATGAATGGAGAACCGTTTGACGTGGAGCTGAAAATGGAAAGCTGAAGTACAGTGGTTCGAGAGCGAAAGCACTCATCATCAGTATACGGCATTTCGTCTTCTGGCACCTTTCCAACTGTGTTCCCGTGCATCTACGATGCGTCTGAACTGTCGACCTATCTGCTACGTGTTGCTCAGGGCGTCAAAGTGAACCTGTGTGTGAGAATCGTCGCTTCGAAGATTGAGTGAATCTCAGAATTTTGCGACCGTATTTCGCAAAACGAGTAGCTGCGTGAAACGACAACCGATGCGAAACCGTACTTTTTGCATCTTCAATCTGCTCGTGAAAGGCACAACAAGGGAACAGCAATTTGCATCAAAGGAATCTCTGCATGACGTCTCATCCATGCGACGGCAGTGAAGTTCAACCGAGTATTGTTCGACGTCAGTACGAAGGACTGTGTGAATGAATCAGGACCCGTGTGCTTCCCTTGTTCGAGAGGACCCAGAGGCATCTGTTTCATCGTCAATCCTGCGTGAACACCGAACGAATATACTTGGACACTGCATCTGTGTGATAAGGTTGAATACCGTAGCAAATATCGACGCACTAACTTCCAACTACGAATCGACCAGCATTCGTCGGGTCGACGAAATTTTGTAGTGGGGGAGGATGAGGAGCTCAATCGCACAAGACTGCACAATCACCATCGCATTGTGAAAACCCTGAATCGACAAGGCTGCTTTCATCATCATTTGTTTGTATCTTGGAACCGCGTTTCTCATCAACTAACGATCGTCATGTTCATCGCATTGAATCTTCGTCATTGAATACCGTTATCATCAATTTCGTATGCATCGTTTGTATGATTCTACATCGATTTTTGATTTCTGGGTACCTGTGGAATGCGATTGGATTCGAGGACGAACGATCGGAAGGCGTACCCCTGTATCATTCGTCGTTATGTCATCGATTTATCTTGTATTGTTTCTCGTAAACTCTTATCGTAAAACTGTTCCGTCATTTACGCCATTTTGCCGTTTGTTTACGTCTCGTAATTCTCGTGCTTTGAAGTCGTTGCTGATTAGGTTGTTTCTTTTAGTGTATTTGAGTTGAGTTGAACGCACCACACTAGTACCTTTCGTCGTTGTTTCTACTGCCATTTATATTCTTGTGTGTGCTTTGTTCTTTGCATTACTTTGCCGATTAGTATTTTCTCTTACTGCATTTTGAGTCTTTGCGTTTAGTCGTTCTCTTAGAGTTTATTTCTTGCCGCTTAGGATTTCTATTTTAGTAGTGATTTAGTTAGTTTTTCGTCGTTTTTGGGCGCTCTACAACTACATCCGTCGTCGTCGTCGTCGAGCCGTGCCAAAGCCCCTTTCGTGCATCATGTGGATATGGTGCTTCATGTGATGGCTCGTTAATTAAATTCAATTCATTCAATTCAATTCATCGATTTCCCCCCCCCTGGACTGATTTTCGACGGCATACTCTATGAACTGAGGAAGGGTGGCTCGAAACGTCTTGCGCCAAAGTAGAGCCCGCCTTAAGTGGCAAGCCCGGTCCTCCTCCCCTCACGCCGTCTCAATGGTTCGATCATCTTCATCAATCTTCATCAATCTAATATCATCAAATCTAATTGAATCCGTCAACGATCGAACAGTGGCTACTTCTATCATTCGTCGCCTTCTATGTTGGTCGACAGCCACGCCTACCGTAATCGTATCGTAAAGCAATCGAGATGTTGGCTTCTGTGCGTCGTCTTAAACGAACGTTTATCCCCGTCCCGTCTCTTCATTTTCTTCATCGCGACTCGCAGGGGCTCGTCAAATTTGGTCGTTGGGAGATGTGGCCGGCTTTCCCGTACTCCTCCGCACGTGACTCGTTGAATTGGAAGAGATCGCGCGCCCTTTTTCGTAGAGAGATTCTGTGTGATTTTGTGTCTCCGTGTGTGAAACCCAGTGTTGTGAGACTGCAACTAACTTGTTTGTGATAAACGTCGAGAAAGGAAGAACCCGCGGGATCCTATTCGTGAAGAGGCTTGCGTGAAACGCAACCCCGGAGTGGCCAGTGGCACTCGGCGGGGCCTTTTGTGAGGTTTGAGTTTCAGTGTTGTTTGTGTGTTCAACCCCGTGTTTACAGCCTAGGCCCGCCCGTCCGTGCCGTGGCCGGGTCTCCAAGTGTGCAAAGGAGGCCGTATCGTAAGGTGCCGGGCAGTGCCACGCCTTACGACTACAAGATTTCCTTGAAGTGTTGTACTTTGCCCAAAAACTTGGTGGTGCATAACGACAATATACTCATGTAATGTATCGTTGAAAAGGTAATTAAATAAGCTAAATGGTGGCTGTAAAGATATATACCTAATGCAAAACATTTAGCCGTGACATTGCAATTATTGGCTTCGGTTGACACCAAGCTACTCCGTGCATTCAAACAAAATATTTAAAGGGTATCCGCCATATATATATGCGACCGAAACCAATCTCAATGAGACTTGGCACCGTAAGTGGGCTTGGTCTAAAACACTCACGGCCAAGAAAATTTTTGCCCATATCTGTAGTGACGATAATCCAGGACGGTTTTACATGCTCTTTATTCACACTTTACTTCCAAACCAACATACACAGAGTCAAAGCACAAAGTGAAGTTCACAAGCACAGAATTGTAGGAAAACAAGTCAGCCAGTTAGGTTTAGTCAAAACATCAATCAATAGAACAGCGTGGGTTATTGCGTTACACTGCTGCTTAGCTGCTTATGTAGCGAACACGTGATTGTGCATTGGGGATTAGTCACCACAATATCAGCTCCCTGTCTGAGCCAGGAGGGCGGAAAGGTAAAAAATTTTGACCCTACCTCAGCACCTTGAAATTAAAATATCGATATGTTTGGCATGTTCTCAGTGGGCAGTTTGGTCACAATTCTTTCATAAACGCCTTGGCACTAATGATGGGCTCGCTCCCAATTTTTTTCCTTCGCTCGCTCTTTGCTCTAAGAGCGAAGAGCGAAATCGCTCTTCGCGCCCAGGAGCGAAATTGAAATTTGCCTTCGCTCTGTAATCGTAGGGCGAGGCGGCACTCCACACAGCTTCCCCACCCAACGATACGGCCTTGCACGACACGGGAAGGCCCGACCGGCGTGACTGGCGACGGGGCACGGGCACCTAAGCTAAAAACACGGTCGGATGCACAAAACACTCAAAATCCAAACCTCAACAAAAGGCCCCGCCGAGTGACGCGCGGTCCACTCCGGGGTTGCGATTCACGCCAATTCACTCCTCAGATCGATCCCTCTCGCCAATGCTCGATATCACGTTTATCAATACGGGTTAGCGCAGTCTCACAGAATTCAGAACACACACGAAAAACACAAGAGAACACCTAAAAGTCACCGAGCGAATCTCTTTCTTTTCTTTCTGCCTCAGCCAGGGGAGGACTTTGTTCAAGCCGGCCACATCTCCCACGGACCAAGTTTGGCGAGCCCCTGCGAAGCCGACGATAAAACGGACGTAGAGACGACGGAAACGTTCATTTAAGATGACGCGAGAATTCGTAGCCAACATCAATAACACGATATTTACGACACGGAAGGCGATTACGGTTGTAGAATGGGGTTGTGGCTGTCGACCAACATTGAAGGCGACGAAAGATAGGATGAGCCACTGTTCGATCGTTGATGGATTGAATTTGAATTGGATTGGGTTGATGAGATTGGAATTGATTTGATGATGACGGGAAGATCGAACCATTGAGACGGCATGAGGGAAGGAGGACCAGGCTTGCCACTTAAGGCGGGCTCTACTTTGGCGCAAGACGTTTCGAGCCACCTCTCCTCAGTTCATGAATTATGCAGTCATCGCGACATGGGAGATGCGGGGCTGTGATGCGTTGAACTACCGATGACTACTTACCGATGCTTACCGATGCCTACCGTTGACTACCGATGAATTTGACTTTTAACTTTAACACAAAATAAAATAATGGCTGAACGAAACTACGGCAGCAAGAAGAAACGAACAAAGCACACACAGAATAAACTAACGGCAAACGACAAACACAAAACACAACTACTAACGCGAACTGCAAACGGTACACAAACTACAAAACGCAACAAA
>JASAMV010002467.1:0-58274 GCA_030248065.1 Rhynchonema sp. JSB1_4 | reverse complement strand
CTTGCCTGTCCGCCGCTGTCCGTCTGCTCCCTCTCTGCCGAGGACGTGTCCGCTTTGGTTTCAGCTGAACGGTCGAGATATTCGTGTTTAGTCCAGTCATGTTGTTGCGGGGGATACTTTTCCTCACTAAAATGACCCAAACACCAAATTTTTACGCATTCACCTAAAATGAGACAATCCAAGCAATTTAACACACATTTTGAACTTGTTGTTGCTCAATTAACTGACAAATACTTGCATTTCTTGCATAAGTCAAGTGCATTTTTACCTTTTCGGGACAATACTCATAGTCCAAACCGCTATCTGTCGTTCTTGGTCCCCGGACCATACCTCCGGCAAATCGGGGTACCCGGCTGGCTACCTAGCTTTCATGCGCCTCGATCCCCAGCCATCTATCTTTCTTGTTCGGACCAACTGCACCACTGGTTTCGTGGTGGCAGCAGTGAGTGTTGCGCTTGGGGAAGGGATGCACTTACATTATACACGAGGGTGTACCAGTGGTGTAGTTGGTCCGAGCAAGAAAGCTAGCTAGCTGGAGGGGTCCGGCGCAAGAAAGCCTGGAGGGGTCCGGCGCAAGAAAGCTAGCTAGCCGGGTACCCCCGATTTGGGGGGGTATTGGTCCAGAAGTCAAAAACAGGGGTATAAAAATTGGTCGAAATTAAGCTAACATAAGCCTTAAAATGCGTTTTTGTGCATGTGTGAGCAAATTTGACAATTTTAGTGTATAAAATGGTCATTTTGGCACTAAAATCAACACTTTTTGACTTGATGACCGGAGCAACAAAGCTAGCTAGCCAATTTGGGGGTATGGGGTTGGGAGCAAGAAAGCTGCCTAGCAGCTGGGGGTATTACCCCCATCCCCCCAACCACATCACTGGGGTGCACTAGTTTTCTATCCGGATTGCGGGTGGGACTACTCGGAAAATAGTTCTTACAACACTTTTTTTCAAACGCATTCCCTGATTAGCGGAGCTCATACAGCATGTAGCCCACCCTGACAGTCACGTGCCGGGCTCGCTACAGCTACAACGAATCACGCGACACGCCCTTTACGGATCTGAGCGGTCCACAGAAGCCGAATTACCTTAGCCTTAACACTAAAGTTAACCTTAATTGTAACACCAACGTTAACATAACCGCAAACATAAAATAGAAAGGTACGACCAAAATGCAAAGGATTTTCTCTTTTGTGTCTACGTTTATATTAACGTAGTGTCAGCGCTAAGGTAAAGGTTAACGTTAGTGTTACGGTTAACGTTCAGGTTAAGGTAATTCGGCTCCTGATCGAACCGGACGCCGGGAACACGTTTGAAAAAGAAAACACGTTCTCAACAGCCAGATAACCAAAGGGACTCGAATAACCAACGCACAATGTTCATCTTTGCGTTCATCCGATGACCGCTCACTGCTCGATTCCTGATCATCATTATCGCTCGATGACTCGAACGCATTGGTATCAGCAGTAGGAGGAGGAGTGGGAGGAGGACACAACAACAGCATGGTCGTCATGCGATTCACTTGTTTTCGGTTGGTCTGCTGCATCGGTGCTGGTTACGTGATCGCAGCCAGTCTCGTCCGTCTTTCTGCTCAACAACAGCAACATCATCAACAATTGGTTCACCGGTCGTCGTCTCGCTACAGGTCGTCGCATCGATCGGTGCTGGTTGTTCTTGTTGGTCGTCATGTTTACCGGTCGTCGTCGTTGTTGTGGTCGACGACGTCTCCGTGGCGTCGCCGCCAGACTCAGAGGTGCTGCCACTTTTCGGTTTGCCGCGCAACTGAAACTTTCTGAATATATTAGAAATAAGCATTTTACCACAACATCGTTACCCACGGAAATGATACGATATATAATCGCATGAAATATTGATGCGCACACAACCAACCCGATTAATGAAATTCATTATGCTAGCCGGGGAGTACTTCCAATCGATTCAAATCGTTCAACAACTTTCTGTGCCCAGCACAAGAGATCGACTGCGAGATCGGTGCGGTTAGGTTTAATCGCAAATCGAATTTTTCAATTGGGTGTTATTTGCACAGATGTTTTGTTAACAATTTCCTCTGAGAAGCCTGAAATATAGTTCCTGTTATACATCCTTCTTTCGTTTGTTTATTTCGGCAAGCCAAGCAAAAGCGAGCCGAAATCCTCTACGTACAGCAAACCAGTGCTCAGCCCGTCTACGTGAGACAGAGAAGGTGAACGAGAGTCGCGGGAGGCAGACAACGGTTGGATTAAAAAATCTTTTATTGTCGCCTGTTTTTTTTCGGGGAGCCCAGTGAAGTTTGGAAAATCAAAAAACTCCGCAAAATTTGCGGTAATTGGATTTTACCCGAGAAAATGTGCTTTTTTGGTCTGTCTGAAAAACGGCCAAAAGTTTATTTGAGGGTTCGGATCTGCGTTAAAAAATGGTTTAAAAAGGCCAGAAACAGCCTGAAAGCAGTGTAGTTCCTGGGGGCGGGGAGGTCCCCCCTCAGATGCGTCTGTTGCCCCCTTTTTCCATGGTACGCCTGCCCCCACTGTTCCCAATGCGTACCTAGCCGTTGTAGGCAATGTAGGTCCAGATGCATGAGGGCTGGCCGTTTATGCAGTGACGTGGGCAGTTTTATGGTGGTATTGAACAGGCTGGCAACAACCCTAATTTCTAACGGGTACGACCGGCTGCAATTGGTAAAAAATTTCCTCTACATTTTTCTCAGAAAATGAAAGATTTAGCTCTAAAACTTGGCATAAAAAGTAAGAATGAGATTGCGGTCTTTGCACTCAGTAATGTAGTTGGTGCGAGCAAGAAAGCTAGCTAGCTGAAGGGGTCCGGCACAAGAAAGCTAGCTAGCTAGCCGGGTACCCCGATTTGGGGGGGGGGGGGGTGCTGGCCAGAACAAAAACAGCGGTATAAAATTTGGTAAATTGTTGAGATCAGCCTTAAAATGCTTTATTTTTGTGCACGTGTATTGGGAGATTTAGAACAAATTTGACCATTTTGGCCGATGAGAAATTTTCATCGTTGGCACTAAAATCAACACTTTTCTTACTTGATGACCGGAGCAAGAAAACTGGCTCCGCCATTTTGGGGGGTATGGGTTTCGGAGCAAGAAAGCTACCTAGCAGTTGGGGGGTGATACCCCCGTCCCCCCAGAACCCGCGTCGCTGCTTGCACTCAATCTACTCTAAACCTCAGCCTCGTTCCCTTTCAGAATCGGTTAATTCGACCGCCGTGTAATTGTCCAATCTTGATTATTCATTGACGATGTATTGGGCCAAGAGAGTACACCAGAAAACCGCTAAAATGATGTTGTATCCGGGGTGAGGTAGAAAATACAAAATTACAAAAAAAATCCCGAAAAATAAAAATACAAAAAAAAAAAAATGCAAAAAAGCGAAAATCCGGAGAGATGAAATTGAGGAAAAGTACAAAGTTTCGCAGATGCAAAAAGAATATCAGTGGTGGAGTCCATAATTCGGTGGGACGATTCGGCTCAAAGATCTTGAAATTATTCGTTCGGTCATGTCTTCCTGGCTGGCGGCCTAAGCCTGCGGCTCCTGGTCCTAAAACAAAGGCCTGGACGTTGTATTTTTGTGGATAGTTATTTTACGTGGACAGGTCTTCCTGGCTGGCAGCCTAAGCCTAAGCCTAAGCCTGAAAGAAAGCCTGGGCGTGTATGTTTTTTATGATGTTTCCTTCATATGAACAGGTCTTCCTGGCTGGCAGCCTAAGCCTGAGCCTAATTCTGAATGCAAGCCTGACGGAAGTGGATGAGTACACGATTTATATGAAAAAGTTTGAGGTCCATTTATACACCTTTTTATTTTTCGGGATTTTTTCGGGATTTTTGCTTTTCGGGATTTTCGACGGCCACCTGTATTAATTGGATCCGTCATAATTGGTATATTTTTGCCGGCTTCTGAATCCGTTTTACAATCTTATCTGATACCAGTTGCAGGAAAACGTCACTGACGAGCAGTGTTGGAGGTGGGGGGGGGGGTTTGGGGGGGGGGGGTAGCCCCCCCAGTACGGTAGGTATCCCCCCTCACCTGGTCATGATCTTGCCGAGTGTTGGCATGATTGTCCGGTGGGTTCTCTCCCCGATTTTTACCCGGTAATATGATCTCCCCGACTATTACCCGAAAGTGCCAACTTTTGACCAAAATGGGCCAAACTAGTGGAGTATAATGGCTTTTGCCTCGAGTACCCAAAATTCACGCGCTACGCGCGCCAAATACTACGTTTTCACACGATTCCACACATAATAAACACATTAAAAATTTTCACCCAAAAAGCCCGGCCCCCCAAACCCCCCCCCCCTAGGTACATAACCCCCACAGGCCATCGACTCTGGTACAGTAGGTATCCCCCCCCGTTCCGAGCGCGGGACAGGGGGTATCCCCCCTCCAGAGTACCTCCAACACTGCTGACGAGACCCCGACTGCACTGCCGAATGCTTTCCGTCTGACAAAAAATGGGGTCGAAACCGATTGCATTCAACAAACAATGGTTCTCTTTTCTACAGACATGCCCAAACACAACCCAAAGAATGGAAAACATGGTGGCGCGCCCAAAATCCCAGTCTTCCCAATTGGTGGTGTTGCGTTCAAAAAAACATCAGCTGTGAAACAAAAGAGATTAAACAAGAATTGATCAAAAAGGTTCGTTGCGTTCTTAAAGCGAAAGATCATTGGGTATTGGGTGGGCCTAAAAATCGGTATTGTGCCCATGCCTATACCTCTATTCTGTGCTTCACCAGCCCCAACCCCAAGTACTACCCTGCTGTTGTTTTGCGGAAGGAATACGGTTTTCAAGTATAGTGCCCAGCAGTGGGTCAGTAATTTATATTTTTGAAAAAAAACGTTTTTTTTAAATAAACAACGAGTACTTAAGCAATTCCGAAGGGCGAAGCGAAACACCTACTTTTAGGCAGTTTCTTGCTTGTTTATGGCTTAACAAGTGCCGCGTGTGCATTGTGGGCCCGAAAAAGTCTTGTTTTCACCAGTTTTAGCCTCTTTTTAATCGATTTTGTAACATAGTTTCCGACCCTTAAGAAAATTTTTCGCCATTTTGGACCAAAAAGAAGCATTTTTTCAGCGAAACATAGTTTTTCCGGAAAATTTATTTTTGGAAATTTACCTGGCTCCGGATGTCCGGAAAAAAACGGTTTTTTCCAGAGGTCGCAATGGGGCCGGGTTCCGCCGGCCCGGCCCGACCCGAACCGCCAACTCTCCGGGCCGGCCCGGCCCAGCCCGATTTTTTGGCTCAAATTTTAACCCAATTTTTGTCATGATTTTTTCGATTTTTGAATCTACTGTATATTTTTTTGGTTGAAAATAAATTGTTTTCAATGGTGTGGCTGGGGGTGGGGGGTCCCCCCTTAGGTACAGTAGGTAGGTAGATTGACGCGCCATCCTGGTACAGTAGGTAGGTAGCCGCCCCCGACTGGTACAGTAGGTTGCTACTTTTGGCTCAAAATCGATATTTTTCACTCCAAATAGGCGAAAAATCGCGCGTTGCGCGCGAAATTGGCGTTTTAGAGCACATTTTCATCAAAATTTACACATAAAAAATTTGTTCCCCCCTAGCTCGGCCGGTACACGTACAGCAGGTAGGTTGATTGTAGGCCTTTCTGGTGGTACAGTAGGTTGATTGCACGCCTGGGTAGCCACGCCACACCACTGATTGTTTTCCATGAAAAAGTCGTCAGATAGACAATACTGATCATGATCACTTGCTTGCCGAATCCGTCAGAAATCTTAGTATTTTTTGACAAAAAAATCCCTACTTTTTTAGTAAAATAAGTCACTTCAGAAGCTTCGGGCCGGGGTGCCCGGCCCGGCCCGAGCCAAAAGCCCAAAATCGCGGCCCGGCCCGGCCCGATTGCGACCTCTGTTTTTTCGTTTTTGCCAGGAAAAAACGGTTTTTTCACGGTGGGGTGGGTGGGCACAGTGTAGTTCCTGAGGGGAGGGGTCCCCTCCTCGCGTACGTCTGTTCCCCCTCCATGGTACGCCTGCCCCACTGTTCCCCCTCCGGGTACGTCTGCTGCTGCTCCCCCAATTTTTGCCTAAAATAGGCAACTTTAGGCCTAAAATAGGCACTTTTAGGCATAAAATGAGTGACTTTTAGGTCAATGTTGTCAAAAATCGCCAAAATACCCTTTTTATTGAGAATTTTTTCCAAAAAGGGGCAAAAACGGGTCAAACTTTCGACCTCAAAAAATTACTTTTCTCCAAATTTGGGTCCTCCCCCTTCCCCCCCAGGTGGGTACGTCTGTTCCCCCTCCGAAAAAAGGGGTACCGCCTGTTCCCCCTCCGGACCAGGAACTACACTGGGTGGGCATGGGCACGCAGTGGGCACTATTCTCAAGTCTGTCATTCCGGTCACTCCACTCCAGTGTAGTACTTGGTCAGGGTGTTGACGATAGATAGATTGGGACCCGAAATGTGTTGACGATAGATAGATGACCCAAGTCCGAAATCTGGGGGGGGGGTCGACCCAAACTTGTTGACGATGATGGTGGGGGGGGGGGGGGGGTCGCCAAAAATCAAGGTATAGTATAGTGTACTAAGTGGGTAATAATGTGTAAATATTAATGAAAATGTACTTAGATGTACTAAATCCGCGCGTATCGCGCGATTTTTTGCCTATTTGGGACAAAAAATACCGATTTTGAGCCATTTTGAGGCAAAAATACCCATTTTGGGGTCGAAATGTGTTGACGATAGATAGATTGTTCCCAGAATTTGTTGACGATAGATAGATTTGCCCATAAGTGTTGACGATAGATAGATGAAATCAAAAAGTGTTGACGATAGATAGATGAATTTGGGGGGGGGGCACCGCCCCCCCCCCCCCCCCCCCCCAAGTACTACCCTGCTCCACTCCATCATCACAAAAGTTGATGAATCGTTCTCTTTCAATTCCCAGCGGAGGAACTTGAGGCCCTCAGCAGCCTGAACGAGAAGCCATCAGATCCATTGAATCCAGTTTGAATGAAAGGGAGACGGAAATCGCACGCCATGTGCCATATAAATGTTATTCAGTTCGTGTTTATCTTCCGTTCAACTTTTGGCTCAACCCCAGGCTTCCAGTGCCGGATTAGGTTTAGATTCAGCCATTAGCCAGAAAGACTGCACATTTTCGCCCCAGTGGTCTAATTTTTTTTGCAATTTCATCCGAATTCGCTTGCGTAAGATCATTCAGCAACGGTCTTTCATGAAATTGGAAACTGAAAATATGTGTTCTGAGACAGGATCATCTACAAAGTTCCGTTTGATCGGCATAATAACCGTCCATATTCAGTGCACTCAGGTCGAGCCCGCAGTGAGGCAGGTTTCCACTTCCAAAACTGCATTTGCACGTGGAACTTGGTAAAATGTTGATAAAAATGACTAAAGGATGTGTTTTTAAGACCGAGTCAGCCATTCCGAATCACCATTATTGGCATCGGGCGAAATTCTAAAGTGCTCCAATTTGCACCAATAAACCACGTATCTGACTCAAAATTACCGACGTCACACGAAAAGGTTATGATGCCACGGCTGTCACCATCGGGGTATCGCATCTAAAGTCGGATATTCAAATCCGATCGCTTGCTTTGGTGTCGTTCGTTTGATCCTACAACGTGAAACGCCCATTATTTTGCGGGTATCAATTTCAACTAGGAAAAAAGAGCCTAAACAGGCTTACGGAATTATGCAACATCCGTAACTAAACCTAGCCTAGACTTCTGACGGTACAAATGGAAGAAACAAGTCTAACCGTATACTTATGACGGTACAATGGGGAGAAACAAGGATTATCGAGCAACAGTTATGCGGTCCGACCACGTGATGTAGAAAAAATGGCGTTGCATAGTTCCGGCGCCCGCTCGGTGTTCGGCACCCCATCCGTTTTTTGCCCATTTGTTTTCACCATTTCTTTCAGTAGCATTTTTTCAGTAACAGAACACAATCTTCGAGCGCAATTACACGCCTTTCATTTTACTTCTTATCATTAGTCAGTGTGAGAAACAAGTGCTGTATGATTTCACCCGCCACAAAATCCCACAACAGCACCCATTATCACATTTACTATGCATTGTATATTAGGTCTTGTTATGCAGATTCTTATGCAACTTCACGGAATCAATTTGTTCAACTCGCTAATAATCATCAGTTGGCTTTTGTCTTTTTGGACAAGCTAATTAGTTCGTATGAATAAGATGCGGCTTATCAGACCAGACAACAAAAGCACAAAATCCCTACTTGGCGCTTCGGCCTCGGAATTGCTTAACATTGTTATTTAAAAAAAAACGTTTATCAAAATCCACTGCTGGGCGCTGTGTTGAATATATTAGTATTCCCCGAAAGGCAGCCGGGTGGTTGGGGTTGGGGCTGGTGGGAGCCGAATGGGTATAGGCATGGGCTCCGTTTTTGCCCCCCAATACCAATTTTTCGCTTTAAGAACACAACAACTTTTTAAATATTTATTTTTTTAGTGATGTTTTTGAACGCAACACCACCAATTGGGAAGACTGGGATTTTGGGCGCGCCATTTTTCATATCATTTTTTTTGTTGAAACCTTTTTTGAATGCAATTTTCTTTTCATAAGGTAAGCATTCGGCGGTGCAGTAGGGGTCTCGTCAGCAGTGTTGGAGGTACTCTGGAGGGGGGGATACCTACTGTACCGCGCTCGGAGAGGGGGGATACCTACCTGTCATCAATGGCCTGGGGGGGGTTATGTACCTAGGGGGGGGGGTTGGGGGGGGGGGTAGCTTGTGGGGTGAAAATTTTTAATGTGTGTATTCTGGGTGGAATCGTGTGAAAACGGAGTATTTGCGCGCGGAGCGCGCGAATTTTGTTAATTTAATGAAAAAACCAGTGTTTTTACTCTAATTTTGGCAATTATGGTCAAAAATTGGCACTTTTGGGGCAAAATCGGGGGGGGATACCTACTGTACCGGGGTAAAAATCGGGGGATCCTACTGTACCATGCCAAACATCGGGGGATGCCTCCTTGGGAGAACTACTGTACTGGGGGGGGGGCTACCCCCCCCCCAACCCCCCAGCTCCAACACTGCTCGTCAGTGACGTTTTTGCTGCACGCCTGGTATACATAATATTGTAAAACGGATTCAAAGCCGGCAAAAATATACCAATTATGACGGATCCAATTAATAAGTGGTCATCGATCCCGAAAAGCAAAAATCCGAAAAAATCCCGAAAAATAAAAAGGTGTATAAATGGACCAAACTTTTTGTCAGAAGTTGGCATTCATGTAGTTGATCTTTTGTTTTTGGCTAGGGCTTAGGCTGCAGCAGGAAGACCTGTTCATATGAAGGAAACATCAATAAAAACACACATGCTCAGGCTTCTTTTCAGGCTTAGGCTTAGGCTTAGGCTGCCAGGCGGGAGCCTGTCCAGTAAAGGAACTATCCACAAAAATACAACGTCCAGGCCTTCGTTCAGGGTTAGGCTCAGGCTCCAGCTGCAGCAGAAGACGTGAGCCGAACAAGATTTCAACCTGTAGACCCAACTGATCCATTGCCCAAATTATCGACTCCAACTACACATGAATACCCCTTTCTGCACCTTAAACTTGTACTTTTCTATTTTTTTTGGGATTTTTTTTCGGGATTTTTTTTTCGGATTTTGTTCTTGGAATTTTTCAGAATTTTTGGGATTTTGGGCCCGCCTGATACGACCTTTTTGCGGTTTTCGGTGTCTTCTTGGTCGTTCGTCTGATTCGTTGGACGTTCCGGCGGTCGTTCCGTTCTGAGGGACGGGCTGGGTTTGGTGTTGGTGCGCGTGTTGGTTGGGGGGGGGGGGGTTGGGGGGGTTTCTGCTGGTGCTTTCTTTTTTTCCTGACCCGCCGTGGTCCTGCTTCTCTCTCTCTCGCCTCGTTCTTTTGGATGGTTTTGGGGGGGTTGGAATAGTGTTGTATTAAGGGTGGGGTCAAAAGGACCCGAAAAAAATCCCGAAAAAAAAATCCCGAAAAATAAAAATCCCGAAAAAAAAATGCCGAAAAGCAAAAATCCCGAAAAATGAAATTGAGGAAAAGTACAAAGTTTAAGGTGCAGAAAGGGGTATTCATGTAGTTGGAGTCCATAATTTGGGCAATGGATCAGTTGGGGCTCAAGATATTGAAATTCTCGTTCGGTCATTCTTCCTGGCTGGCAGCCTAAGCCTAAGCCTAACCCTGAACGAAGGCCTGGACGTTGTATTTTTGTGGATAGTTCCTTTACGTGGACAGGTCTTCCTGGCTGGCAGCCTAAGCCTAAGCCTAAGCCTGAAAGAAAGCCTGAGCATGTGTGTTTTTATTGATGTTTCCTTCATATAACAGGTCTTCCTGGCTGGCAGCCTAAGCCTGAGCCTAATTCTGAATGCAAGCCTGAGCACCAACTACATGAATGCCAACTTCTGACAAAAAGTTTGGTCCATTTATACACCTTTTTATTTTTCGGGATTTTTTTGGGATTTTTGCTTTTCGGGATTTTCGACGGCCACCTGTATTAATTGGATCCGTCATAATTGGTATATTTTTGCCGGCTTCTGAATCCGTTTTACAATATTATGATACCAGGCGTGCAGGAAAACGTCACTGACGAGCAGTGTTGGAGGTGGGGGGGGTTGGGGGGGGGGGTAGCCCCCCCCAGTACAGTAGGTATCCCCCCTCGCCTGGTACAGTAGGTATCCCCCCCATGTTGGCATGGTACAGTAGGACCCCCCCGATTTTCACCCCGGTACAGTAGGCATCCCCCCGATTTTGCCCCAAAGGTGCCAATTTTTGACCAAAATGGCCAAAAATTAGTGTAAAATCAGTGGTTTTTACCTCAAATTACCCAAAATTCGCGCGCTACGCGCGCAAATACTACGTTTTCACACGATTCCACACATAATAAACACATTAAAAATTTTCACCCAAAAACCTAAGCCCCCCCCGCCCCCCAAACCCCCCCCCCTAGGTACATAACCCCCACAGGCCATCGACTCTGGTACAGTAGGTATCCCCCCCCTTTCCGAGCGCGGTACAGTAGGTATCCCCCCTCCAGAGTACCTCCAACACTGCTGACGAGACCCCGACTGCATTGCCGAATGCTTTCCGTCTGACAAAAAAATGGGGTCGAAACGGATTGCATTCAACAAAAAATGGTTCTCTTTTCTACAGACATGCCCAAACACAACCCAAAGAATGGAAAACATGGTGGCGCGCCCAAAATCCCAGTCTTCCCAATTGGTGGTGTTGCGATCAAAAAAACATAGCTGTGAAACAAAAGAGATAAACAAGAATTGACAAAAAGGTTCGTTGCGTTCTTAAAGGAAAGATCATGGGATGTGGCCTAAAAATGGTATTGTGCCCATGCCTATACCTCTATTCTGTGCTTCACCAGCCCCAACCCCAAGTACTACCCTGCTGTTTTTTGCGGAAGGAACGGTTTTCAAGTATAGTGCCCAGCAGTGGGTAGTAATTTATATTTTTGAAAAAAAACGTTTTTTTAAATAAACAACGAGCTAACAATCGAAGGGCAACGAAACACCTCTTTTAGGCAGTTTTGCTTGTTTATGGCTTAACAAGTGCCGCGTTCATTTGGCCAAAAAGTCTTGTTTTCACCATTTTAGCCAGGGATTTTGTGCTTTGTTGTCGGTCAAAGCCGCATCTTATTCATACGAACTAATTAGCTTGTCAAAAAGACAAAAGCCAACTGATGATTATTAGCGGTTGAACAAATGATTCGTGAAGTTGCATAAGAATCGGGATAACAAGACTAATATACAATGCATAGTAAATGTGATAATGGGTGCTTTTGGGATTTTGTGGCGGGTGAAATCATACAGCACTTGCTCATACTGACTAATGATAAGAAGAAAATGAAGGCATATAATTGCGCTCGAAGATTGTGTTCTGTTACTGAAAAAATGCTACTGAAAGAAATGGTGAAAACAAATGGGCAAAAACGGATGGGTGCCGAACACCGAGCGGGCGCCGGAACTATGCAACGCCATTTTTTCTACATCACGTGGTCGGACCGCATAACTGTTGCTCGATAATCCTTGTTTCTCCCCATTGTACCGTCATAAGTATACGGTTAGACTTGTTTCTTCCATTTGTACCGTCAGAAGTCTAGGCTAGGTTTAGTTACGGATGTTGCATAATTCCGTAAGCCTGTTTAGGCTCTTTTTTCCTAGTTGAAATTGATACCCGCAAAATAATGGGCGTTTCACGTTGTAGGATCAAACGAACGACACCAAAGCAAGCGATCGGATTTGAATATCCGACTTTAGATGCGATACCCCGATGGTGACAGCCGTGGCATCATAACCTTTTCGTGTGACGTCGGTAATTTTGAGTCAAATACGTGGTTTATTGGTGCAAATTGGAGCACTTTAGAATTTCGCCCGATGCCAATAATGGTGATTCGGAATGGCTGACTCGGTCTTAAAAACACATCCTTTAGTCATTTTTATCAACATTTTACCAAGTTCCACGTGCAAATGCAGTTTTGGAAGTGGAAACCTGCCTCACTGCGGGCTCGACCTGAGTGCACTGAATATGGACGGTTATTATGCCGATCAAACGGAACTTTGTAGATGATCCTGTCTCAGAACACATATTTTCAGTTTCCAATTTCATGAAAGACCGTTGCTGAATGATCTTACGCAAGCGAATTCGGATGAAATTGCAAAAAAATTAGACCACTGGGGCGAAAATGTGCAATCTTTCTGGCTAATGGCTGAATCTAAACCTAATCCGGCACTGGAAGCCTGGGGTTGAGCCAAAAGTTGAACGGAAGATAAACACGAACTGAATAACATTTATATGGCACATGGCGTGCGATTTCCGTCTCCCTTTCATTCAAACTGGATTCAATGGATCTGATGGCTTCTCGTTCAGGCTGCTGAGGGCCTCAAGTTCCTCCGCTGGGAATTGAAAGAGAACGATTCATCAACTTTTGTGATGATGGAGTGGAGCAGGGTAGGACTTGGGGGGGGGGGGGGGGGGGGGGGGGGGGTCCCCCCCCAAATTCATCTATCTATCGTCAACACTTTTTGATTTCATCTATCTATCGTCAACACTTATGGGCAAATCTATCTATCGTCAACAAATTCTGGGAACAATCTATCTATCGTCAACACATTTGGACCCCAAAATGGGTATTTTTGCCTCAAAATGGCTCAAAATCGGATTTTTTGTCCCAAATAGGCAAAAAATCGCGCGCTACGCGCGGATTTAGTACATCTAAGTACATTTTCATTAATATTTACACATTATTACCCACTTAGTACACTATACTATACCTTGATTTTTGGCGACCCCCCCCCCACCATCATCGTCAACAAGTTTGGGTGAGCCCCCCCACGGACTTGGGTCATCTATCTATCGTAAACACATTTCGGGTCCCAATCTATCTATCGTCAACACCCTGACCAGTGTAGTACTTGGTCAGGGTGTGACGGATATAGAGGGACCCAAATGTGTTGACGATAGATAGATGACGTGTTTATTGATGGGAAGTGATGGGGGGGGGGTGTGAAGTGAATGGTGGGGGGGGGTCTAAAAGTGAGATAGATAGAGGGGGGGGGGGGGGGGGGGTGCCAAAAATCAAGGTATAGCTTTTTGGGGGGGTCGGTGGTTTGTGTGGTTGTGTTTTGGTGTTGGTTGGGTGTTTTTGTTGGGGGTGTGTTGGGGGTATAGTGCGGTAGAGGAGGGAAAGGGTAAATATAAAATGTGTGCATAGATGCTAGCGGTGCCCCGATCGGTGTTTATCTATCGGCGAGTGGGGGTGTGGGTAAGGGGGGGTGTGGGCGAAAGGGAAGTGCCGATTGGTTGGAGAGAGATAGAGATGCCAAGTGTTGCGAAAGAGAGAAGAAATAAAAAAGAGTGTAGATAGAAGATAGAAAAGTCTTGGGGGTCGACCGGTCCTGCGCGCCCACCCCAAGTGCCTACCCTGACCCTGACCAAGTACTACACTGGAGTGGAGTGACCGGAATGACAGACTTGAGAATAGTGCCCACTGCGTGCCCATGCCCACCCAGTGTAGTTCCTGGTCCGGAGGGGGAACAGGCGGTACCCCTTTTTTCGGAGGGGAACAGACGTACCCACCTGGGGGGGAAGGGGGAGGACCCAAATTTGGAGAAAAGTAATTTTTTGAGGTCGAAAGTTTGACCCGTTTTTGCCCCTTTTTGGAAAAAATTCTCAATAAAAAGGGTATTTTGGCGATTTTTGACAACATTGACCTAAAAGTCACTCATTTTATGCCTAAAAGTGCCTATTTTAGGCCTAAAGTTGCCTATTTTAGGCAAAAATTGGGGGAGCAGCAGCAGACGTACCCGGAGGGGGAACAGTGGGGCAGGCGTACCATGGAGGGGGAACAGACGTACGCGAGGAGGGGACCCCTCCCCTCAGGAACTACACTGTGCCCACCCACCCCACCGTGAAAAAACCGTTTTTTCCTGGCAAAAACGAAAAAACAGAGGTCGCAATCGGGCCGGGCCGGGCCGCGATTTTGGGCTTTTGGCTCGGGCCGGGCCTGGCCGGAGATTTGGAGGGTCGGGCCGGGCCGGGCCGGGCACCCCGGCCCGAAGCTTCTGAAGTGACTTATTTTACTAAAAAAGTAGGGATTTTTTTGTCAAAAAATACTAAGATTTCTGACGGATTCGGCAAGCAAGTGATCATGATCAGTATTGTCTATCTGACGACTTTTTCATGGAAAACAATCAGTGGTGTGGCGTGGCTACCCAGGCGTGCAATCAACCTACTGTACCACCAGAAAGGCCTACAATCAACCTACCTGCTGTACCTGTACCGGCCGAGCTAGGGGGGAACAAATTTTTTATGTGTAAATTTTGATGAAAATGTGCTCTAAAACGCCAATTTCGCGCGCAACGCGCGATTTTTCGCCTATTTGGAGTGAAAAATATCGATTTTGAGCCAAAAGTAGCAACCTACTGTACCAGTCGGGGGCGGCTACCTACCTACTGTACCAGGATGGCGCGTCAATCTACCTACCTACTGTACCTAAGGGGGGACCCCCCACCCCCAGCCACACCATTGAAAACAATTTATTTTCAACCAAAAAAATATACAGTAGATTCAAAAATCGAAAAAATCATGACAAAAATTGGGTTAAAATTTGAGCCAAAAAATCGGGCTGGGCCGGGCCGGACCGGAGATTTGGAGGTTCGGGTCGGGCCGGGCCGGCCAAACCCGGCCCGATTGCGACCTCTGGAAAAAACCGTCTTTTTCCGGACATCCGGAGCCAGGTAAATTTCCAAAATAAATTTTCCGGAAAAACTATGTTTCGCTGAAAAAATGCTTCTTTTTGGTCCAAAATGGCGAAAAATTTTCTTAAGGGTCGGAAACTATGTTACAAAATCGATTAAAAAGAGGCTAAAACTGGTGAAAACAAGACTTTTTCGGGCCCACAATGCACACGCGGCACTTGTTAAGCCATAAACAAGCAAGAAACTGCCTAAAAGTAGGTGTTTCGCTTCGCCCTTCGGAATTGCTTAAGTACTCGTTGTTTATTTAAAAAAAACGTTTTTTTCAAAAAAAACGTTTTTTTTCAAAAATATAAATTACTGACCCACTGCTGGGCACTATACTTGAAAACCGTATTCCTTCCGCAAAACAACAGCAGGGTAGTACTTGGGGTTGGGGCTGGTGAAGCACAGAATAGAGGTATAGGCATGGGCACAATACCGATTTTTAGGCCCACCCAATACCCAATGATCTTTCGCTTTAAGAACGCAACGAACCTTTTTGATCAATTCTTGTTTAATCTCTTTTGTTTCACAGCTGATGTTTTTTTGAACGCAACACCACCAATTGGGAAGACTGGGATTTTGGGCGCGCCACCATGTTTTCCATTCTTTGGGTTGTGTTTGGGCATGTCTGTAGAAAAGAGAACCATTGTTTGTTGAATGCAATCCGTTTCGACCCCATTTTTTGTCAGACGGAAAGCATTCGGCAGTGCAGTCGGGGTCTCGTCAGCAGTGTTGGAGGTACTCTGGAGGGGGGGATACCTACTGTACCGCGCTCGGAGAGGGGGGGATACCTACTGTACCAGAGTCGATGGCCGGGGGAGGGGGTCTGTACCGAGGGGGGGGGTGGGGGGTGCGGGTTTTGGGTGAAAATTTTTAATGTGTTTATTATGTGTGGAATCGTGTGAAAACGTAGTATTTGCGCGCGTAGCGCGCGAATTTTGGGTAATTTGAGGTAAAAACCACTGATTTTACACTAATTTTGGCCATTTTGGTCAAAAATTGGCACTTTTGGGGCAAAATCGGGGGGGATACCTACTGTACCGGGGTAAAAACCGGGGGGATACCTACTGTACCATGCCAAACATCGGGGGGAATACCTACTGTACCAGGCGAGGGGGGATACCTGCTGTACTGGGGGGGGGGGGACGCCCCCCCCCCCCCAACCCCCCCCCCCCCCACCTCCAACACTGCTCGTCAGTGACGTTTTCCTGCACGCCTGGTATCATAATATTGTAAAACGGATTCAGAAGCCGGCAAAAATATACCAATTATGACGGATCCAATTAATACAGGTGGCCGTCGAAAATCCCGAAAAGCAAAAATCCCGAAAAAATCCCGAAAAATAAAAAGGTGTATAAATGGACCAAACTTTTTGTCAGAAGTTGGCATTCATGTAGTTGGTGCTCAGGCTTGCATTCAGAATTAGGCTCAGGCTTAGGCTGCCAGCCAGGAAGACCTGTTCATATGAAGGAAACATCAATAAAAACACACATGCTCAGGCTTTCTTTCAGGCTTAGGCTTAGGCTTAGGCTGCCAGCCAGGAAGACCTGTCCACGTAAAGGAACTATCCACAAAAATACAACGTCCAGGCCTTCGTTCAGGGTTAGGCTTAGGCTTAGGCTGCCAGCCAGGAAGACATGACCGAACGAGAATTTCAATATCTTGAGCCCCAACTGATCCATTGCCCAAATTATGGACTCCAACTACATGAATACCCCTTTCTGCACCTTAAACTTTGTACTTTTCCTCAATTTCATTTTTCGGGATTTTTGCTTTTCGGGATTTTTTTTTCGGGATTTTTATTTTTCGGGATTTTTTTTTCGGGATTTTTTTCGGGATTTTCGACCCCACCCTTAATACAACACTATTTTAGCGGTTTTCGGTGAATAAATTCTTGGTCGAATATCGTCAATGAATAATCAAGATTGGACAATTACACGGCGGTCGAATTAACCGATTCTGAAAAGGGAACGAGGCTGAGGTTTAGAGTAGATTGAGTGCAAGCAGTGATGTGGTTGAGGGGGTATGGGGGGGTATTACCCCCCCAACTGCTAGGTAGCTTTCTTGCTCCGAAACCCATACCCCCCAAACTGGCTAGCTAGTTTTCTTGCTCCGGTCATCAAGTAAGAAAAGTGTTGATTTTAGTGCCAAAATGACCATTTTATGGGCCAAAATGGTCAAATTCGTTCAAATTTTCTCACACGTGCACAAAAATAAGCATTTTAAGGCTTATTTTAGCATAATTCAGACCAAATTTTATACCGCTGTTTTTGACTTCTGGGCCAATACCCCCCCCCCCAAATCGGGGTACCCGGCTAGCTAGCTAGCTTTCTTGTGCCGGACCCCTCCAGCTAGCTAGCTTTCTTGCTCGGACCAACTACATCACTGAGTGCAAGTACCGCAATCTCATTCTTACTTTTTATGCCAAGTTTGAGAGCTAAATTTTCATTTTCTGAGAAAAATGAGAGGAAATTTTTTATGATTTGCAGCCGGTCGTACCCGTTAGAAATTAGGGTTGTTGCCAGCCTGTTCAATACCACCATAAAACTGCCTATGTCACCGCATAAACGGCCCGCCCTCATGCATTGGGACCTACATTGCCTACAACGGCTAGGTATGCATTGGGAACAGTGGGGCAGGCGTACCATGGAGGGGGAACAGACGTATCCGAGGGGGGACCTCCCTGCCCCCAGGAACTACACTGCTTTCAGCTGTTTTTGGCCTTTTTAAAACGATTTTGTAACGCAGATTCGAACCCTCAAGAAAACTTTTCGCCGTTTTCAGACAGACCAAAAAGCACATTTTCTCGGAAAAATGAATTACCGGTAATTTTTCCGGGTTTTTTATTTTCGAAAATTACCGGGCTCCGAAAAACAGGCGACAATAAAAGATTTTTTAATCCAACCGTTGTCTGCCTCCCGCGACTCTCGTTCACCTTCTCTGTCTCACGAGATGAACTTGGAGCACTGTGGTTTGCGGTACGAAGAGGATTTCGGCTCGCTTTCGCTTGGCTTGCCGAAATAAACAAACGAAAGAGGGATGTATAACAGGACCTATATTTCAGGCTTCGCACAGGAAATTGTCAGCGAAACATCTGTGAAATAACACCCAATTGAAAAATTCTATTTGCGATCAAACCTAATCGCACCGATCTCGCAGTTGATCTCTGTGCTGGGCACAGAAAGTTGTTGAACGATCTAATCGATTGGAAGACTAATCGGCTAGCATAATGAATTTCATTAATCGGGTTGGTTGTGTGCGCATCAATATTTCATGCGATTATATATCGTATCATTTCCGTGGGTAACGATGTTGTGGTTGAATGCTGATTTCTAATATATTCAGAAAGTTTCAGTTGCGCGGCAAACCGAAAAGTGGCAGCACCTCTGAGTCTGGCGGCGACGCCACGGAGACGTCGTCGACCACAACAACGACGACGACCGATAAACATGACGACCAACAAGAACAACCAGCACCGATCGATGCGACGACCTGTAGCGAGACGACGACCGGTGAACCAATCGTCGATGATGTTGCTGTTGTTGAGCAGAAAAAGACGGACGAGACTGGCTGCAATCACGTAACCAGCACCGATGCAGCAGACCAACCGAAAACAAGTGAATCGCATGACGACCATGCTGTTGTTGTGTCCTCCTCCACTCCTCCTCCTACTGCTGATACCAATGCGTTCGAGTCATCGAGCGATAATGATGATCAGGAATCGAGCAGTGAGCGGTCATCGGATGAACGCAAAGATGAACATTGTGCGTTGGTTATTCGAGTCCCTTTGGTTATCTGGCTGTTGAGAACGTGTTTTTTTTCAAACGCGTTCCCTGCGTCCGGTCCACAGGAGCCGAATTACCTTAACCTGAACGTTAACCGTAACACTAACGTTAACCTTTACCTTAGCGCTGACACTACGTTAATATAAACGTAGACACAAAAGAGAAAATCCTTTGCATTTTGGTCGTAACTTTCTATTTTATGTTTGCGGTTATGTTAACGTTGGTGTTACAATTAAGGTTAACTTTAGTGTTAAGGTTAAGGTAATTCGGCTTCTGTGGACCGCTCAGATCCGTAAAGGGCGTGTCGCGTGATTCGTTGTAGCTGTAGCGAGCCCGGCACGTGACTGTCAGGTGGGCTACATGCTGTATGAGCTCCGCTAATCAGGGAATGCGTTTGAAAAAAAGTGTTGTAAGAACTATTTTCCGAGTAGTCCCACCCGCAATCCGGATAGAAAACTAGTGCACCCCAGTGATGTGGTTGGGGGTATGGGGGTAATACCCCCAGCTGCTAGGCAGCTTTCTTGCTCCCAACCCCATACCCCCAAATTGGCTAGCTAGCTTTGTTGCTCCGGTCATCAAGTCAAAAAGTGTTGATTTTAGTGCCAAAATGACCATTTTATAGACTAAAATTGTCAAATTTGCTCACACATGCACAAAAACGCATTTTAAGGCTTATGTTGGCTTAATTTCGACCAATTTTTATACCCCTGTTTTTGACTTCTGGACCAATACCCCCCAAATCGGGGTACTCGGCTAGCTAGCTAGCTTTCTTGCGCCGGACCCCTCCAGGCTTTCTTGCGCCGGACCCCTCCAGCTAGCTAGCTTTCTTGCTCGGACCAACTACACCACTGGTACA
This sequence comes from Rhynchonema sp. JSB1_4, assembly GCA_030248065.1. Lineage (NCBI taxonomy): Eukaryota > Metazoa > Nematoda > Chromadorea > Monhysterida > Xyalidae > Rhynchonema > Rhynchonema sp. JSB1_4. The sequence goes on along the minus strand of JASAMV010002467.1, from coordinate 38,400 downwards.
CCCTCGTGTATAATGTAAGTGCATCCCTTCCCCAAGCGCAACACTGACTGCTGCCACCACGAAACCAGTGGTGCAGTTGGTCCGAGCAAGAAAGATAGATGGCTGGGGATCAGGCGCATGAAAGCTAGGTAGCCAGCCGGGTACCCCGATTTGCCGGAGGTATGGTCCGGGGACCAAGAACGATAGATAGCGGTTTACGATGAGTATTGTCCCGAAAGGATAAAAATGCACTTGACTTATGCAAGAAATGCAAGTATTTGTCAGTTAATTGAGCAACAACAAGTTCAAAATGTGTGTTAAATTGCTTGGATTGTCTATTTTAGGCGCGAACCGCTAAAAATTTGGTTTTTGGGTCATTTTAGTGAGGAAAAGTATCCCCCGCAACAACATGACTGGACTAAACACGAATATCTCGACCGTTCAGCTGAAACCAAAGCGGACACGTCCTCGGCAGAGAGGGAGCAGACGGACAGCGGCGGACAGGCAAGTGAGAATGACGAAGGCACACAACAACAAACTGAGACAACGACGACGACGACAGTGACAGACGTGCGTGCGAGCACTCCACCACCAGACAGTGCCATCGCTGATAATCAGTGGACGAACGCTGCAACGGAGGTAGGTGCTGGGCTGAGCATTGGGTCAGGCAATCGGAGTCGCAAGTCTCCCGAACCCAGTTTCCCCCCGATTTTTTTGGCACTTCTCGTGCCCTCAAAAATAAAGGTTCCTCTAATTTTAGAGGGCTGATGAATACCTGACAGTGAACATTGTGACACTGCCATTATTTGGGCCATGTTCTTGGTTGGGGCAATCAGGTTGTTAGAAGGCAACGACTAGGGCCACGGTAGGGCTGCACAGAAGGAAAGGCAAAGCTTGTCACGTCATATCTCAGAAAAGATCGCGACAGTGAAACAGGCGACGACCGACATTCGACACAGCTTGCCTTCGGCAGCGGTGCCTTGCCTTGCCTTGCCGTAGTCAAATCGTTATTGTAGTCCTAGTTAGGATCGGGGTGGTACTTTTTTGGATGTCGACATCCGCCGACACCTAACATCTAGGAGAAAATTTGAAGGTATCAAAACCCGATACCTTCACTTTTTTAGATTCCGGTACCCTACATTGCCCAATCCCTAGTCCAGTCGTTGTCTTTACAATAATTGTACGTCGCGTGTTGTTGGTTGATTGCAGGCACTACCGACACCGACGTCAGCGACCGACTGGGGCACGCCTCCACCAGCACGGACGACAACCACAGAGACACCGGGACAACCGTGGTCAACCGCCACTGATGATGTGCCAGGTTGTTATTAGTTGCCAGTCCATTGCTGCATATCCATGCACCCAGGTGCACTCGGATGTCCAGCCACATTTTCTCATGGTTTTTGTGATCGACCACCTTGGTTGTGTGGGGCAGCTGACGCGCATTTCACAACAAAGAATTGTCGTCAACACCCCACACCGAGTGACGTTCGTGTGCATCCGTTTCCGAGTGGAAGAAAACTTCGCGGCGTGATAGGGCCTCTTCTCTTGGACAATATGGGCAAAATTTTTCCTTTTAAGCTGTATTTTGTGACAGCGTTGGTGCCTTGATTCTACCAGACTTTACGCCGCCGCCGCTTTCAGTGAATACAACCGATTCCGAAACTACTTTTTGTCCGCAGTCCCAGACGTACAAATTAATGCCAACTGCATGTTGCAGAGCTGGGCTGGGGCGATCTGCCGCCGACTCCGCCGGGCGACGAGTCGACGACCAGTGCACCATCGTTGACAGCTCGATCGACGGCGATGCATCAGAACATGAATGAGAAGATCGGCACATTCGGCGCTGAGCTCGATGACACGAGCAAGACGACAACAACGACCGTGCTGCCGTCCACGGTTGACAACACGTCAGCACCGACCACTGGCACCGACTCGGCCACTGTCGACGCGCACAAAAGTGAACATGTTAGTCCATTGACATGTGCGATATTGACTCGTCGTCTTTTTAAATATCGGCCGCTCGACTCAGTCGCCGATTTGGCGTTTGGCCAGTGTCTTACCTTCACCGGAGGAAGTCGGATTTTTTATCATTAGAAATTGACCAGCGTAAATTTTGTTTTGTTATTTTCTTGAAAAAATTTTGACGCTGGTGCCAATTGGTGACAGGAGCCGACAGACGAGGAGAAGGAGACAGCTGAGCAAATGCGCGGCAACGGCGGACCGCGGAATGCAGCACGCGGCGGTGGCCAGGCCTGGGCGGGGGGCGGCGGCAAGGCACGATTCAATCGACGCAATCGCATTGATGTCACCACCGAATGGGAGTTGTTTGTGAGTCATCATTATCATTACTGTTTTTCCGTAGTTTCTTTTGTAAAGCTGGCATCCAGCGACCAAGGACCTATGTGTGTTCACTTCACATCGCAGTTAGTGAACGCGAAAACAAGGTTAATGTTTCACATTTTTTCAAATTTCTGCTGAGAACCAGTCAGACAGAGGACGTTGCGCTCGGATGGTGCTAGCTTAGCAAAAACGACAATAAACAACAATTTACGAGATAGGTACGATGTCGGTGTCGGTCGAAATCAGTTGTTTGTTGTCTGTGATGGACTGTTATGGTATCTGGGAGCGACGTGCCGTAGCCGAGTCGAATCGTGTTATCGAAAACCTGTCGTGTTGTTTTGTTGCTTCGTCAGCAGCTTGTGAATGGTCACTGGTTCAGAGTCTGTCTGCCTTATATCTTATCGTAAAACCAGCGCTGTGCTTTACCCAACTGAACTGCGCTATATTTACTACTCCCCCGGCCTGGCGTACTGGGTAAATATGTGACTGGCTGGTATCAAATTTCAACGTTTCTTCCCAACACCAATCCAAACCCGGCTAGCGGGTTGTTGTCGTTCACTTTTTGCGCTGACAAATATCAATGCGCAACCAACGCCCATATTCGGAACAACTTTCGTTGTGTTTTCGCTTTTTAGCTTGTTCTGCAGTTACAGAGTTCAGTTTCCTTACTTGGGCTGCACAACTGCAACCGCTGATTTGGATTCTTCAAGTTTGAAATTTAGCCTCATTTTGCTCAGCATTTGTCGTCAGCATGAGTAGGCGACGGTTGTGGCGTGGCATGAGACAAACCCGGCTGTATAATAAACATGTGCTGGTGCAAAAACCATACACTGGTTTCGAGTCTTGGCACGCGCGTTGTCACAAACATAAGCGAAATGCATGGCTCTAAGCCAAAACGCGCGTTTAGTCTGAGCAGCGATTGGCTGATGTTTTGCAGTACGTGTACGTGTACATTGTCTTTCAAACCGCGATCCCCGGATAAAACCCGCTTTTTCGATGTCAGTTCCCGTGCCCAGCCAGCACGGCTGGCGGAGGAAGTTTGTTTATCATAGCTGTCTGAGAACGGGAACAAATTTTACGTTGGCGGAAATGAGACCGTCTTTCATTGGATGTTTTTACACGTCGGTTCAGCAATTCACACAGGCTCACATGAGCAGACGGCCGCCAAAATCGCTCTTTAAATTAACGTATGAAAACCGTTAAAAAAGGTTGTCTTCATTTCGCAATTCAGTATACTGTGTGTTGCGTTTCACAGCAAAACTTGCATAACTTATCAGCATTATTTACGGTCAAAGTGGCGGTGCACAGTGTTTCTTTCGCATACCGAACCCATCTATTTTCTGCGCAACATCATTATGGACAGCTGGTGCTCGATATCATGGTGACATGAGAAAATATGAACACAACACAACCATAATTTCCTGTTCGACGTTATTTTTGTTGTTTTCCCTGGTCGACATAAAATTTTTAGTACATGAAGCTGAATTTAATGCTGCTGACTAACCGATAACATCAGTTGTTTTTCTCATTCCCAGTGACGGGTGCACGTTGTATGTTTGGACTGCAACGAAGCTGGAGTTGAAGTCTGATAAAACGCCAAATAGTAAAAAACACAATCTGAACGCCGAAGACGAAATGTGAACAAAAATTATTTTTTCATCAAGAAATTGGTAATTATAATGAACAACAGCGCATATACGTTGACGTCATCAAGAGAGCTGGACTTGATCTATTCGATTGCACTTGCAAACCTCATGGTTACTTCACTAATTGTTGGATGAAAATAAAACCATAAATTTGATGGCATGCACGCAAAACTGGCTTCGATTGCAGCAACAACCTTCCATGTCGGAACGATTGCGCAACCGCGGTCAGATGGGGGCCGGTGACGGCGGTGGTGGTGTGAATCGTGGCGGTGCACCGCGACGCAATGCTGCTGGATCGATGAGTTTCGGACTGCAGGAAATGGTGAAACGGCATGAGGTCGGTGCTTCGTTTATCGGTAATTCAATTCAGAGGGGGTACGGTACTGGTTGAGCTCGTGGTTCGTACCCAGCAGTGGCTCAGGATTGGGATTGAGCCCAAACTTCGGCCCATATGCACGCCCTATTCAGCGTATGTGCGCGTTTCACCTGGGCTTATGCCGGGACCAAAATAAAAATTTTGTTAACGCCTATAGTCAAGCCTGAGAGCAAGCCTAAAACACAGGGTACGTGTTCGATGAGTTTTGTTCAGAACTCTTGTTTGTTTGACAATTGATTTTAGTGTTTGTGTTTGCTTTTCGTCTGAGACTGAGTTGTTGGTACGAGGGCAGTAGGCTTGTAGTAGGTGGTGTGCGAACTATTTCGGTGAACTGTCTTGGTTGATTTGATGATAAATGATCTATTTCGGAGTTCTGTCAAATTCTGAATGATAGATCAAATAAGAATGCACACAATTTACTGCTTTTGTGCGCGCTGCGGTTGATTAGACGCGTGTTTGTTTAGCCATAATTGTCTGACGAGTATAATGTCGCACGTTTGGGGCTTTTTTCTGTGAAGGATGCGGGCGGACGTTTTGTTTTTGTCAGCGAAACTGAGTGTACAAAAGCCGTTCTTGAAAAAAAATAAATGTCAAATTGGCTGTTTATTTGTTGAAAAGCGTGCAAATTTAGCTCTGTGCGGTTCACATTGCTTGCTCTCTTTCATATCAGCTAAGTGTAATCAGCTGGTTAAATGCGGTTGATGCTTTCGCTCTCAATTGCACTTTCACATCTATATCTCCGCTCCGTATCGCTTTGCTTTGACACACCAGCTGTTCAAAGTGTCTTTGAGATACCATTTTTACCCCCAATTTTTTTCTCCACCCGTCATTCCCATTGATCGCATTCGCATCTCCTGCCTTCATTCGTCGTCCTCGTGTCTGCACACTCTCTGACCAGGTCTTCGTCTCAGGATGTGCTAGCCTTGTTTTCAATCATGTATTTCCCCTTTATCTCTAAAGGCCGACTCCAAGTTTGCTGTTAGCGCAGTGCAGTGCAGACCTTTAAGTACGAGAACTACCAGGTAGATACGTACATGTTCACGCGCTTTCGCTTTGTTTATGATTCCCGCCCAGCCACCAATTGTATACAGATATCGGGTATCGTACGTTGCTTGCTGATGGAAGGTCGGTATAATAGCGCTTTCCACGTGCGACAACACAAAAGTCATGACACACCAAGTGCGGTATAATGTTGCTGCGTTCGCCTCGCCATACGTTCAGTATCGATTACAATTTATTGTATTTGCTAATATTTACTGTCGAAATAGCAACATATGTGATATGTAAGTACAACGAGAGCGTAGGTCGAGCGGGTTAGTGAAAACATAAATCTGTTACGGCGGTGTGTAGTAGGTACCGCTCGCGCATTCATAACATGTAACATCTGAATCATATTGCTGCACACCAACAAACGTACTTTATGCTGCTTGGTCTGTCTGACATGTCAAGTCGGAACGCCCGTTAAATTATACGCAGTCGTCGGCGTGATAAGTCAATAAGAAGTATGTAATGCAAGTTTGCCAGCACATGTACCTACGTGTGTCGGTATCACCACCACCTTGTTGGATTACTATGGTATGCTTTTGGGGTTCTGTGTCCCTCACAATCCTAGATTTATCATCTCCAAGCATGGACAGGATGGCTGCGCTGTTGGGCACGGTACCGAGGTTGACCCACTCACGCGCATTCTTTCGCTCTTACGTGGCTGTACGCACGGGCACGTAGTTTTGGTTGTTGCAACTGGTAAATGGTCGCCTTCTGCGGATCAAGCAGCACCTTCCATTGTCATTTATGGTAATCTGATTCACAATACATGCAAGCCTGTCAGCAGGCCGTTTCGGCCACCTGCTTCGTATGTAGGTGTGCACTGTCTGTTTGTCTGCGTGACGATATGCAGCAGCTTACGTACACGTGTGTCGTTGATGCACAAAAGAGCAACGTCGACGACAAGCACACTTTTGTTTGAGCACGCCCACCAACGTGCTCATGATGACGACGCATGCGTTGTTTCGGTTCAACTGGTTCCGCTGTGCGAAACTGCCGATTTTGAGCACTTGCGGTACCTGCGTGGGTCCTGCGTCCGCAACCGTTCTCAATCACTTGAATTTTTTTGCAACATGGGCGCAGGTGAGAGAATGACTGCAGAGCGAACAACTCAATATAATAATGCGCTGTATTGTTGGGCCAGCGATTGAGCATCCCTGTGATGTAACTTGGGGCTACTTGATGAACACCAGAGGAAGGGTTGGTCTTTCACAACGCAACTTCTGTTGCTTGCCCCACAGAAACTGGTGCGGCGTTCTCCTTTAGCTCACAGCTTTTACCAGCGATCACACAGATAACCAACTATAATCGTGTGACGCATATATGTATGCGAGCTATATGTCACGGGTGCGTAAAGTCAACATCAACCGAACCACTACTACAACCAGATTGCATCCCGCAGTGGCTAACTTGACTGCGTATATTAGCTGGTGTGTGCGCGCATTGACTTTTGTAAACATAGTCATTTGAGTGACGGTGTGCACGCACAGCCAAATCTTTGTTGTATACACTGTTAAAATATCGAAGAATGTTGTTGCTAGATTGTGTGCTGTGTTATTCTATTATAAAACGGATTTGCCAAAAATCTCGATTGTTTTAGATCTTTCACCGCCCCCCAACCGAGCAGCTTGTGTGTTTGGCTGTGCGGCCAGTCAAAATATTTATTCTGCAATATACATTGCACCGGGAATTTTTGGTTCCCCATCTCTCGCATCGGAGCTGTTGCGTCCATGTGGCAAGATATAAATAAATGACCAAAAAGTGCCCAAAGATACGACATTCGAAGACATTGGGCGGAGTTCAATGACAATTGATGACGGTCTGCTGAGTGTCAGATAGACAACGAAATCGAGCATGTTCTACTACGCTGTGCCGCAAGCGTCCGGTGCACTGTTACAAACGAGTGCAAATGCACCCATGGATTGCTACCTGTACACTGCCGATGGCTTGCTCACAAAGGCCGCTGATTTCGTTAGTGTTTGCACTTGCAGCTGTGTAGGTGTACCAACCACTCACTCGCTGATCGATAGATGACGCACGTTCTCAGGTGTTTTTTCATGCATCACAAAAATTCCAAGCGAGTTTGTAGCGAAGTGTTGTGAAATGCGAACCTGGCATTTGACGTATTACAGTAAGTGACTTGTGGTGTTGCTATTTTGCGTTAGCAAGGCTCCACTTACGGCTGATAGTACTGTCGTCCAACGTTACATCAAGTCGTCCACTCAAGCAGCCCCAAATGAGCGCGAGACATATACATTGAGTTGACGTCAAGATGTGACGATCTGATTTGACCACAGTACTATAAGCCCCATCTACAGCGAGCTGTGCACGTGTGTGTACCGTTCTCGCCAGAGTAAACTTGTGGAATGCGTGCGCGTTGTTGTGCTCGTGCCAAATCGGCCAACCGATCGCGTTTGTTTACCCGCTTGTGAACCGACATTTTCACTGCGTGACACTGTGCACACACTACTACGTGTGTGCCACTGGCCGATATATGTATGTATGTATGTACATTACATTGATTGATTACAATTGCTGTGGATGGGTGCGTAAATTTTATCTTGTTGTTAGTTCTGTTCTGATCGTTCCAAACCTGCATGCACTCGTCCGTTGCGCTGATGATAATCACAATTTATCGACTGACTCAACGAATCAATGATCACCATGCATGCAGTATACAGTACCTTCATTGTTTTGCTACGGAAAGGGTGCGCTGACTGAGCGGGGTCGGCAAATTTTGTCAGATTGTGTATTACTGTCATTGCTGCCATGATGGCTTGGGCAGACAAATTCCAATGTCGTTTGTTTTTTAGTGTTCTTCATGGTATCACGGAAACCGCCACCTTTTTGCACGTGTCCCGCGGGGGGAGTTGCAGTTGCAGGTCTAATACGCAGAACATGACGATAATTGACAAGCGCTATAACGATTATCAGTCAATTAGCTGGGTCGCAACCATGACAAGTTTGTGTACAACTGTGTGGGTGTGCTCATGATGATGATAATGATGACCTTAACGAACGACGACGATACAACCGTGTGGCTGTGAAGTGACTGCGTGCCAGTATATTTGTGTGTGCGAAAAGTCTCATTGCAGTGACTCTATGTGTACGCTAGTCACACAGTTTGGCACAGAGTTTCATGGTCACGTGAACGTGCGCGCTGCATGCGCCCGTGTGTGTGTCTGTGAAGATGGCTGACCTTTGGTGTGCATTGATGATGATTACTGGCAGCAGCAGCAATCCACTTGTCATCTTTTGATCGCGTGCGAAAATCACTGTGCGCTCGTTTGTCGCAGCGCATCGAGCCGCTGGGAACGAAAAAAACGGTGAAAAATGCGATGTTTGCAATCTTTGCTATCAGTAGGTGGGCCACGACAATATGTATTTTTAAAATTGTTGCGCGACTGCGGCATTGCGGGCATCTGATGTCCACGGGATCTGAACTGCACATTGTTCTTGTTTTGTTCCCGTTGGCATCAGTTCTGTCCTTTTTTGGCAAAAACTGTCCATAAACGGCACCTATGTATATACAAGCTGCCCACTTGTCCATTCCCCCGCAGGTTTTGCTTGTATCGATCAACGACAATGTGTACTAATGCAAGTCAATTGGTTGTCCTTGACAATCCCTCGTCGTCGTCGTTATGCGAGATGATGCGCGCACGCTTCTGGTGACCACCATGTGCGTCTGTGAATGTACTCGGTCGTATATTAGATATTGGTGCTTGCTTGCAGCAATGCTGGTTGGGTGACTGTGAATACTCGATTGGTTGTACTAGTTCTCAGTTTAGAGCTGAACGAAGATCCTGAGCACGATAAGCGCTGTCACAGGAACAGTATAGTCGAATGATGCATCCCGTGTTGTCGAGATGCAAACAGCTGCCATGTGCACTGCCAAGATGGCATTGCACATGCACGTTGACAGAGGCTGTAACCATTTTGAGGACACGTGCCCCCTCAACCAACACTGTGGTACAGCTGCGTCGTGATCGTGTTTTATTCGCTCTTTCGCAATGCTGCTCTCTCACGGCGGTCTTTGGTTGTTGTCGTGTGAAATTACGAAATTTCGTTACATTGTGTCTCGTGCTCCCTTGCAGCGAACTGTATGTAATCATGGCTTTGTTGTCGCTAATTGATTCAATGTTATTTTTTGCATCGTAACTCGCATCATACACAACAACTCGTTTTCTGGGCTCGTTCTTTCCACTTCAAGGCCTATGTGCTAGCCAAGCAAGTATTCGTGATTGGCTCAGGATCGAACGCTAGTGTATGCTTATTGCTTCTTGTTCTTTGTATCTCACATCACAACAGTATCATTTGCTAATGATTGTGAATTTTGGGTTTCCATTTCTATGTGTGCCAAAATTTTATCTGCGCTGACATCGCTTTATTACGATGAAACTGAACTAACTCATGCCGCATACTTTCGACAAGATGTCAGAAAGCAGACTGAGCTCCGCCACGTTCCGCAGTCCGGGTGTATGTTCACGTTTGGCGTGTTATCCACCCCCCCCCCACAACTACACATTGTAATCATCATACGATCCACCGGCTTGTGCTGAAAAGAATGCGATTAACGCAATGCACATCGCATGTTTTATTTTTCGCTGTTCATGTTCCCAGCTGTACAAAAGCTGGCAGCTCTTTTTATGATGCAGTTATCGGTACAAAGGTGCAGATTTAGTTCAGACCCAGGCCAGGGCGGATCCGGGGGGGGGGCACAAGAGCCATGGCCCCCGTTTGGTTCAATTCGCCCCTGAAGGGGGCACCGTTTCGGAAGGAAGAAGGGAAAAGGACCCCTAAATCGCAGGATTTTCACTCTGATACACTTCAAAAGTGAACAAAATAGCAGACTCGCCTATTTTCAATGAAATGTTACGTTCGCGCGCGTAAAAAGTGCCAAAATTTCGAGCGCGTTGTCCCATTTTGAATAATATTTTGGTGTAAAAAGCGCGAAATTCGAAACAAGCACTAGATATAAAAATGACTTTTCAAAAATGGAGCAAACACTGGATAAAAACGACTTTTTGGATTTGACCCCTCCCTTGGCCAAAAGCTGGATCCGCCACTGGACCCAGGGATCGCTGGATTTGCGCACAACCGTTCACACCGATTGATATGCCATCGTCGATATATTTGTCTTGTCAATTCCAGTGGCTGGTAGTGCTGCTTGCTGCAATCTTATGATTTTGTAATTGCGGTTGTTTGTCGTCGTCTGCTATCATCGGTGCGTGTCCGAACAAACATTGCTTTCAAGCTGCTGACTGCACTGAACCGATCAAATGTATAGACTTGCAGGCAGCAGCGCGCATTGATAGCTCGGGATTCGATATCGCAGTTTCGCGAACTTGGTAGTTTTTGTCTTTCACTTGCGTCGCCTCAATCCAAAGTCCGTTCGCTCATCAATCAGGCCTGACCTAATGCCACGAAGGTCACCCCGTCTGACCCCTGTGCGGCCGCGCAACACAGATGCGTATTCCGCGTGTCTCCATCGCTTGTGTTTGGTTTGTTGTTGGCTGCTGTCCAACCGTCGTTTGTCTGCACATTCGTGCTGGTCACTCACTAACATGTGGTCGCTGCTGCGTATATTTGTTCCGCTTTATGCAAATGCAGATCTCTTGAGTGACTAGAAGGTCTGTTCCACCTCCTTTTGGCCCAAACACCGCAGCGTGCTACCGCACTGCTTTTCTGCTCTGCTTGTCTCTCTGTGTTATTCTTTGGATTGGATTTGTGTATTATTTAGAAAAGCGCGCAGCCGTGTTTCTTTGCTCTGGCTTTATTGCTGCTGCTGTTTAAGCTACAGTACAAGAATGAAAAGAGGCGAGGTTCGTGAGTTTTCATCGGTTTCAGATTTTTAATCGTGCTTCGTTTCTGAGTTGACGTTGACACCACTCGGCTGTCATTGAGCCTCGCTTCACCAAAGTACCCGCTACGGTGCGTCGTTCATTCAAAAGCTGCTTGCCTTTGCCGACGCCTGGTGTGTCAGACGCCCCCCAACTGTGGTTGTTTCATTCCTACCAATTCGCAGTTTTGTTTGATCCAAACGTCTGGCCGTATCCAACTGAATTGGTATACTTACGTGTGCCGATTGACAGCTGTCTCGGCGGCTCGCATTACGCAACTATAAGTTTGGTCTTGGGCTTCGAACAGCGTCAGCGGCCGTTTTTGGTCTCGGCTTAGCCTTTTCAGTGGCGCTTGCGCTTTTATTTTTACTGGTGCCAATGACTACCGGCTTGCTTTACGCATCTCTTGGTTTGGTTACGCCATCACGTCATTGCTGCCAAAACGAAATACGCTCCGAGCACACAGGCAGTAAATGTGTGACATTGTGTCTGTGTTGGCTGGCCCTTGACTTTGTTCACGTATCCACCCACTTCAGCTCTGAACCCACATAAAGTTAAATTGGCAGATTTTCAAGCCACATTATTGGTATGGCAGTCAAAGTCAACCACAACTTCAAGCAGATGTGCTCCTTAGTTCTGAGTTGTTTTTGTTTCATCTTTGATGTATCTTAGTGAGTGTCGATGAAAGTGACCTGTTTGCGATTACTGGTGTTCATTTGCTTACCAATGTTACAGTACCATCAAATTTACCAACGCGTAATAATACACTTTATTTATTCTACTGGTGGCGGCGAAATTCGACGAACTTGGTTACGAAGTTTACGACTTTATTTAAAACTCTTATAATGACGTTGTGCGCTTCACCGCCTTACCGCGTGTCTATGATGGAACCAGTGCTGGTAAGAAGGTTGATGTCATTCTCTTATGCCATTGTTTACATTTTGCGATTCCTCGGATTTACGCTTTTCTCAAAAGAACTCTTTTGTACCTGGTTGGTAGACGTACTCTAAATAGCCTCCTGGGTGAAATTATTGTTTGTGCTTCATAAAGTGGTCGGTTGTGCTTTGTTTGCTTGGTTTGCACTGTGCTGCGTGCCAGGCCAACCACGTTACCGCCAGACCCTTTATTCAAATGCCGTCCGCCCTAGATTATACATATGTCGTTGTCGTTGCAAACTCACAAATCGGAAATGACCATTGTATGGTACTCCAGAACGTATGGAAATGCACGCGTGATGTGTACTTTGCTCTAATTTACTGTGTTCCCGTGTCTTTGCAGCACCAGCGGTACAAGGATTCATGACTGTTACCGGCCTGGGGGACAGTATGGTTTAGTTCCTGAGAGATTAGATTTAATTTCACCCAACAAAACGAATGGCCGGTCCAGACTGTGCCACTGTGGCATAATGTCACATCTTGGGCTGTGCGTGTCTGTATGCCCGATGGCTGGAACCGTAGTTTGTGTCTTTTTGTTCTCGACCGAAAATTAGAGCGTGCGCGACGCCAGAACGACTGTGAGCGTTTGTTGAGTACGCGCAGTTGCTCGGAGTGCAGCGTCATTGCGATTGTGATTGCCAGGCCCACGAACATACACGTGGCTGTGGCAAGTGCGTCTGTGAGTATGAGTGAGTAGACGATGGAACACTCATTTCCGGCCCGTGTGCCATACTAATGCGACTGTGCGTGCGCGCATGCGCTGCTGCCCAAAACTCCCGCGAGACCGTGGACCAACAGCGAACGCTGTGCCGCCCACTTCTGGGTGCTGCGCGGTGCCCGATTTGATTTGTCGTTTCACTGTCTTTCTCTGTATCGCAGACGATACTGTTTTGTTTTGTTTCGGCACCTCAATTTCTTCGGCTCACAGATCATGCTCATATATGTGTACATTGTATACAGTGCAGATGTGCATTCGTGCATTTATGCTTGTGTTGTATAGTGGTTGTTTCAAGCAATCGTATGCCAGTCCATATGCGAGAACAAAAACGCGGCGAGGTGCCACTCGGTGCATGGCATAAGTCGGGTCGGGCCGGTCGGTAGGGGTATCCTTCGTGCCTTGCGTGTCGTCATAAATGGCTTACGGCCGTTCGATCGTGTTTTTGGTGTTCAGCCAAACCACAATTTTCTTTTTCACGCCACTCCATGGCGCCGGGGCAGATGAACTCGTGCGGTGCGCCACTGACACAAACATTGTTGTGCTGTCGCTGCATTATCCGAGTCCAGTTTAGAGCTGCTGCTGCTCCACAATTGCATATGTTTGTACATGCCTGGCTCTCTATGACTATTTAGTTTTTCTAGCTGTTCGCTTTTCGGCCATTCAACTGCTGCCAATTGGGCACTTGGACTTGACACCAAGGCGGCACCGTTGTCGTCTGTGTTGCGCTTGACGTTCGTGTAAATGCGCGTCCAGACTGGCGTTCTATTCTATCTCCACAACTGTTGTTTCTAGTTTTGCCCTGATTTGGATATAGTTGGGCATTTCTACCATGGTCTTCGTTTGCGATCGTTACCATGTCCGTACCTTATCTGTGTTTTCTGCAACTTGCAAGTTCGCGCTGAAATCCGGCTGTCGTTTTCAGATGAGGGCCAGAGGGCTCAGCTGTGTGTGCACACGGCTAGATGGCGTGTGTTCCAGATTATTTGGCCGGCAGCACTTTTTATCGCAAATACCTAAGCCACTGTGGTTGGTGGTCGTTATCATATTTTGTGTGAGCACCACCCAAGTCGTTCGTTCGTCTATGTCGCTCGTGTTACAGCGTTAATGTGTGATCGTTTCATCCAATTGAATGCACATTGTTGGGTCCTGTTCGTGTGTCATGTGAGGAACCAATGTGTTGCGCTGTACCCGTTCGCACGTGTGCTGTGCTATGAATTTGATTAGATTTGAATTTTCATTATGCTTGCAGCCGCCGTAGTCAGGTGCATTATATCTGAATAAAATTCAGGTGGCGTAGTTATGTATGTTTTTATAGCTAGATTAATCACTGATGACTACTTACGCACCTACGACAACGTGTGCTGTCCAAGTTTTTCGTCGTGCGGGATGACTGTACCGCCCTCCAGCTGCACAGACGGACCCAGTTGTGTTGCTGCAATGACTAAGACATGTCTGTGTGCACTCTGTCACAATTGCGTGACTCAACATCCCGCAGTGCGCGTGTCCGGTCAGCTCACACTCTGCGCATTACTTCAACATCACACCAAACGTTTAACTTCTATCACATTTGGGCATAATAATTGAAGTCTATATCGCCTGTTTTGGCTTGGTGTGCATCAGGTGTGCATCGTGTCTTATTGTATGTTACATATATATAATACGATTTCCGTTGCTTTTAGCGACAAGGCTTTCTTAGATAGGAGTGGGACGCCAGGTGAAATTGTTATATGCATCGTAGGTACTTTGACGGACGCTTTCTGATAGCTTACAGATAAAGTTGTTTGCTTTGATACACGTGGCATGCTCATGCTGATGCTGGTATCATGCATGATGATGTTTACGAACACTTGTGCAAGTTGGTAACGGATATGAACACTCTTTCTGATAGATTAATGTGATGCATACATACAAACGGGTTTTTACATCCTAATTAACTTGTCATTAACTCTGTCATCAAGTCAATCACCAAGTTCCTTAGTTCCTTTGTTGCATAAGAGGAACACGTCGCCCCAAACGAAACCCGTGCGCCACACAAGTTTTTGTAGAATAAGTGGGGACTCGTCTATGGTTAAAACGGGACTCGTCTATAAGATGCGCATGTGCTTCATAGCTCTGAACCATGCATTTTTCTTCATCTTCTCAGGTTTGTTCCGAATCCAATTTGTTTAGTTCGCGCATGGGCGTTCGTTTCAGTCATCCATCCCTGTACTTGGGTGGGTACCACACTGAAAGCGGGTGCTGCTGTTGATCCCGGGTACCAAACAATTTTGTGAGCGCGTTATTTCATTCATTACGGTTTTCTTGCCATCGAGTGAGTGTCTACCATCTGCCCAGTAAAAATATATGTGTGTCATTTTCATTCGTATATTGTTAAACGCACACAATGTAGCTACTGTATAGCACGCGATTGGTTTGCAACATGAATGAAAAAGGAGTCAGTGTGACTGACTGCTGATTTATGCGGCCTGTTTTAGGACTGGTTCGTGGCACTCGGGCATTGCCAACAATATTTATCGTTTCTTGTGGTTGTGCATTCGGCTTGAATGTGTTGATCCATTAACGCCTGCTGGCAAGTCCTGCCGATGCTTATCTACAGCGTGCGTCGGTCATCTATAGTACATGCCGCTGTGAAGGTGACTAACGTAAATGCATAGTTGACCAGGGCATGCACATGCTTGAGTGATAATTGGTGCACTCGTTCATGTGCAGCATTTAGGTGTTTGTTTCATCAGTCGTGCTGTGCGTACTTTTGCGCCAAGTGGTGTAAATGGTCACTACTTAGCAAGTGCAGCACAACCACCGAATAACGTCATTGACCAAAATGTGTGTGGTGACGGCTGTGCGCCTTTGCTGCTGGCATGAAGTTGCGCATGTACGTACATACACCATTGACTTGGCAGTGCCCTGATCGTCAATCAACTATAAACATCAATAACCGACTGTGACTGTATTAGGCTTGGTGACCTTGGCTGTGCACAACTAATGTACCACTATGGGTGGAATTTTCGAAACGGTGTAAAGGTCTGTTGGGCGTAAAGGTCAGTGTGAAGTTCGGTCGAAAGCTCGGTCGGCGTAGCTCGGTGTAAACGTGAAACAGTGCCTGTTATTAACGTGGAATGTCTCAAGTTTACACCGAGGTCTATCACACTGAGCTGTGGAACGAGCTTTCCACCGACCTTTAGACCCAACTGACCTTTACACCGTTTCGAAAATATCACCCTATGACTTATACTTATACCTAACCCTACGCACTACGTACTCTGTGTACGAATGTAATGTACCATAACAGTATTTACTGTGTGATCATGATTACCGTCGGTTCGGTATCAGTAGTATCGGCTTACACCAGTTGTTTAGCGACTCGTCAAGAAGAGTGTTACGTATGTAGGTTCCCAAGCATAATGTACGATTTTCCGTGTGTGTGCAAACTAAAGTTATGTACATATATACTCTGCACGTTCACGCAAACTGGCCAACATCAACTGTAAAACCAGTTTTGAAGTTTGCCTTCAGATTATCATACACCAGGCCACGAGCCGCCAGCAATCATATCACAACTGATGTTTGTTACATTATCAAATTTGGTTATGCGAGCCTTTCTCCAGCGCAGGACTTTTTGTTGCTTTCTAATGAAATTTTTTTCGTTTATACCCTCACACCGCGAATACCTAATTACATTCGTGGGAAAGTGCGTGGCTTTGTGACCAGCATTGGACAATGTTGTCGTCAGCTGCGCAGAACAATGTTCCCAATGCCAAAGTTGGTTCCATTCAATCCACCCTATCCTGCTTTGCACTGAGCGTTGCCGTTGTGTTGTCTGATCGAAGGTAACTGGTGACATCACAGCAGTTAAGGCTATGCGTATACCTATTCCTCGGAACAGAAAGAACGAGTGGAGGAACGAACGTTTCTGCTGCGAAATCCTTGACGACACGTCAATAACAACAGCTTTAGTTGAGCGTTCCTCTGCCCGTTCTTTCTGTTCCGCGGAATGACTATACGCACAGCCTTGGAGCCAGCTGTTTTCTTGAACATACCGAGCACCAGCTCCTTTATGTGTGGCGTGGACATAAGCGTTTGCATCGTGCGCAGCTGGAAGTGACTGTTTGTTGCTTGTCAACCCGAAAGTACAGCGTTTGTCAACTTTTTTATTCTGATAATGAAGGATGTGCTGCACTGGTCTAAGTGCCATTGTGAATGTTTTTTACACGAGACACCGCATACACGAGACAGGAACGTGGCAATATGGACGGAGGGTTTGATTACGGTAGTTTTCACGTGCTCACTAGTACCGTTATGCTTATCAACAGCTGACTACGGATTTGAGCTATTCATCACTTGTTTGGCTGCCCAACACCGGACCTAATGGTCTTCTGTCTCGCTGTGCTTGAGCAGCTAACCTTGTATCGGCGTGAGATACCTATCATTTACGTTCCGTTCATCGCGCTCAGCTGTACTTCATCATTTTTTTGTACGTCTGCGAAATGCGATCAGTTCAAAAAATTTGACTGTTGTTTTGTTCTGTTTTGTTGGCCGGCGTTGGGTTCGGTCGAATTCGCACTTCTCAAGAATGAGCCGTGATGCATATGCGCATCCCATCGGCTCCCACAAAGCCCACGCCCAAGAAAAGTGCAGATTGGCCCAATGTGTTTGGATTCGTTGGTGAAGTACCTGAGTTGTTATCAAGTGCCTTGCAAATGTATGTTCCTGAAAGATGAATGACGAGATATGCTTGGAGGTGTACGTTACATCTACCTGGGTTTTCGCCGTCGTGTGGGCGATGGCTGGTTGAACCGGTGGTGCTGTCTAACCAGTGCACGCAGATTGTTTGGCATTTTTACAGTACTTACATACATACTTGTTGTTAGGATTGCCATGTTTTGAAAGTTGCATTTAACACGTAGCCCGTGGCCATTAGTTTTATGTATGAATGGCCAATTTGCAGACCAATTTCCGCAACTTTTCGTCATCCGGTGCACAGTCGTCAGGCCAGGCACGTGCCAAGGGCGGACCACCACCGAACTCATCCAATTCCAACACGAACATGTCACCCGGAGTACTTGGCGGATACGCACAGGGTCAGATGCCGACAATGCCTCCGCCCCCATTTAGACAGGCCGGCGCCTACAATGCACCATATCCCGGCGGGTATCAAGTACGTTTCAGGGGCTGGCTCCTCCAGTTGTGTGCATTGTCAGTACTTGTAGCGCTCGCGCCGGGCTCTTCAGGTAATGTTGTTCTTGCGCCATTCTAATGGTTGGTCTAGCTGCAATGCTAAGCCTGGCTGAATTTAGGGCTAAACCGCCCGACGCGCCAGTGCTATTGACACCGTTGTGTCTATGGTAAATTGTGAAATAAATCAAAGAACACTGTGATATGTGTGCTGTTATGTATTCTTGTTTCACTTTTTACAGTCAAACGGCTACTCACAACGAGGTCCACGACGCGATTCACCAGATGATAACGCACAGCTAAGTCGGGTGAGTATGAGTAGTTACTATCAATCATTCTTATAATCAATCAACCATGTGTTTAGCCAATCTGAAAGAAAATTAATTGCAATAATTGAAAACGGGTGTTTGCAGACCAATTTGTATATCCGCGGACTGAAAAAGGAGACGACCGACAACGACCTACACAATTTGTGCAAGTCATATGGCAGCATCAAGACTACCAAAGCCATCACCGATAAACTCACCAGTCTCTGCAAGGTCAGTGTGCACATAGGATGAGCATTTCACAACTCAAAAGTTTTGACATTATGTTGATTGATGCACAAATACGTGTCGTCCTGCTTCAGGGATATGGATTCGTTGACTTTGAAACACCGGACGGTGCTGAGAAGGCCATAGAGGGTCTGACCAGGCAAGGCGTGTCCGTGCAAATGGCTAAGATTCGCACCAGTATGGTCACGGTAAGTGCTGGTGGCTCATGGAGGTTTATCTGGCTGAGTTTATGAATTATTTTGCCACGAGTACTTTATTTTTTATTCGCACCGGTTGTTTTTGTCGGATTTTCTATGGTACTTTTGAAAACCTTGGCATGAAATTTCAAAAATCCATGTGACTGGATTGTGCGTCTTTCAGCAACAAGAGGACGAGACGAACCTGTATGTTGCCAATCTTCCGTATGATTGGGACGAGGACAAACTGTCACGCACGTTTGGTGTCTATGGTGTGTGGGGCTGGGGACAGTTTGCTATTAGAAATATTTTTTTCCTGAACGTAATGCAGAGTATCAAACTTCGTGATCGGATCCATCTTGCGTTGGTGACGTGACTTTTTTATATTAAGGACGTTTTGAGGTTTACTGATATCAACGCAGCAGACCCAGGCAAATTATCACTTGTTTCGATCAGCTTTGATATTGTGACCTAGCACGCTCAACTTTTATCAAAACTAGTGAGGTAATAAACCTCAAAATAAGTACAAAAATGTCATGTAACAAAACAAGAAATTCGATCACTAGTGTATTTTTGTCACATTTCGAAGGGACATTGCGTTCAGAGAGGAGAGACCAATGTGTTGCAGGGACAGTGATCAGCACACGCATATTGCGTGATCAGGATGGTCACAGCAGAGGGGTTGGATTCGCCAGAATGGAATCAGAGGAGAAATGTCGAGAGATCATAGCTCAATTCAACCAGAAACCGCCGCCCGAATATCCTGGTTAGTTGTGCTTTTGCCAACTTCGCAAATAAGTTGGAACGTGAAAAATGATGTGAAAGATGTTGTTATCGTTCAGACGAAACCAAGGAGCTGATGGTGAAACTAGCGGACAGCGGCAAGAAACGCAACATGCAACGCAACCAGATGGGCGCACACCAGTATCAGAGCTCGATGCCGTTTGATGTTAGTGCCAGTTGGCGTGCTTGTTATAGTGGGGAATCCTATAAATAGCATTCCTTTATTGTATTTCATTCATTCCATACCTTATACCGAAGATAAACAAACCATCTATACTTCAACTGGTGGACCTGCGGGGTATCGTGTCCCCTATATCCTCGCGCAGTGCCCAAAAAATTACCGTAACCCTACGTCGTGGCCTCTGCTGATATTTTGTCCAATTATGGCCAAGCTGCCTGGACATTAAATTATTATCTTTGACTCTCGCCGACTTTGCCGTCATTGGGCCATGGAGAGCCCCCGATGTGGAATTGGGCCATGGAGTAGCCCTGCGCCGTGGAGTGCGCTGATGTTTTGCCGTCGCGCCGCCAAGAAAAATTCGGACCGCAAGTGTCGTGGAATCAATTTGAATCAAGAAAAGTTTGGACCAAAGCGTCGTGGAATAAATTTCGATGAAGAAAATTTCGGACCGATCGCGTCGTGGACTAAACTTTGATGAAGCGAGCCGATGTGCCGCGTTGATGATGTGCCGAGAAGATGAAGACTGTGGGTGGAGTACGACTAGCCGGAAAGATCTGCAGCTTCGAGCGTTGATGTTGGCAAGGACAGTGAGAGAAGAATTTTGAAGTGTAGATGGTAATGTGATAATGCAAGCCACACGATGAAAAAAGGATGTTACGGACATTTTAAAACAGTTGAATTAATACATACTGATCTGTGATAAGTGCGTAATACAGTGACCCATAAAAGGTGATTTGAACCCGTCATTTTCTCCCCAAAACCACTTGTCCTAGGCTCCCTGGCGGGGGGAGGAGTGGGGAATCCTATAAATAGCATTCCTTTATTGTATTTCATTCATTCCATACCTTATACCGAAGATAAACAAACCATCTATACTTCAACTTTATTGACATGGTTAACATTGTGATAGGGGGACTGAGGCCGGTGTGCACTTTGATGGCATCGGGGTCGGCCTTTGTTCGGTTCACGTCGGTTTCGGCTTCGAATGGTTTTGTGAATGAACGACTAGTCACCACCTGTGTCACGCGTGGACACATGGACAGCTGAATAGAAGGAATTTTAAATGCCAAATGCGAGTCAAACCATGCGCCGATGCCAGTAAAGTACCCTATTTATATATCAAATCTAATCAGGCAACTGTCGTGTTTGCAGCAATACAACAACTATGTGTCGTCGCAGGCGGACAACGGCGGCCTGAACCAGCCGGTGATGTGTCCGCCTCAGACATTGACCAGTCCGGTGATGCAGTCGACGTTCGCCAGTCGGCCCGCATTCCCGCACGCCGCACAGGCGCACAACGCTGCTGCCAACACGCCCTATGCGCCCATCAACCCTGCCATGGTGCGTAGCTAGTTTGTGATCATTCGCAGAACAGCCGGCGATCAAAAACGCCGATCGTCAGAACGAGTCTTTGTATGGGGCAAGGGTTTGAACCTATTTATTGTCCCAAATACTAGCTTCCCACAACTTTGCAGTGTTATCGTACGCTGTTCTGTCCGTGCCTCCGTTAACCGGCCCATTTTTTCATCATCTTATGAAACATCAGCTACCTGTCAAAACCAACACACAATCCTAAATGTATACATCTTTGTAGCAAAACGTTTCACTGTTGCAGCAGATGCCATTTATGCCGTTCGTGCAGACGATGCAACCACACGCCGCAACGCTCATGTCCACACACAACCCTCAATTGTTGACTGGTTTGTTTTTGTTTGTACAAATGCTTTCGGCTCCTGGGAATTCGGGTCGGGATGGGGGTGGGGATCATGACTTTCCATACTTCACGTAGAATCCCTCTTCTCAATTTTATTTGTTTACCAATGCATCGGGTCCCGTCGCCGAAGCAGCCCACTTTTCATCTCTTTTTTCATGACGTGGGAAAGCCACATGTGTTCTTGGCAGAGAAACGGATAACTGCAAAAAACAAAAATAGTCAAAGTTTGCCCTGGGTACTTGCTGCAAATTCTTAAAAGTCGTAAGTGGACAGCGTTTGAGCTACGACTGTGCCTTGCAGGCTACCAACATTCGGGTCTGGACGGCAGCGGTGCCGGTCAAGTGACGTCATTGACCAATCAACTGTCGGCGTTCCAATTCGCCGACCAATCACCGGCGGTGTCGGCGCCGACCAACATGTACACAACTATGCCGCCGCAGCAGTACGCAGCTGGCAATCCCGCGCAGATGCCCTATCCGGCGTACGCCATGAGTGCTGCACCGCAGATACCCGTGCATTACAATATGAACATGGTGGGTCGCTGATGATCACAAACATTGACACCGGTTTCGCATCTGGCGTTTGGTGCACATTTTTGACAAGCAACTGCTTGATTATCAAACATTCGACCAGCGTAAAAGTTGTCAATTGCGGATCCAGTAGCAACTGTGACGCTGGCCAATCTTGATGATCAAATTATTTCGGAGTAGTAATGGACAACAATCTGTGACCCACGCATCCGAGACCTGTGTTGATGTTCACAACGACGAGTGATCATGTGTGGTCGGCAAAACGGGTGCATTGTGCCCTTGTTGCAGAACATGTCTGATCTGTCCATGGGTCAAGACGGTGGTGTGGGTCAGAACACGCCACCTGGTGGTTATAATGACGCCGCATACGGTGGGGTGCACACGGCTGGACCGCCGCAGTTTATGCACGGCCCACCGCCACAGCCGACACCGTCCAAGTAGAACACACGATGGTGCGTCGCATTTTCACTTTTATTTAAAGGGTGTATCGAACGTCACCTAACACCCAACTAACGTTGAAATGAAAGGCAGCACTTGGTTGATGTTGTGTTCGAGCGGCTGCGTCTTATAACTTACTAAATTGCGAAATCGAATCGAATTGCGTTTTGGAGCAAAATCAAATTCCGGCATCAAAAAAATATGACCGGCTTCATGTCGTGGTCCGGATTTTTTGAATCAAGAAAAAGCTTGGTACCGATATTTGATTTTACTCTGGAAGTGACGCTTGCGGTTTTGTTATTTAGCGGGTCAGAAGAGGTGGTTTTTTGCAAATGATTTCAACTCGGCGATGTCTTTCACTTTCACGGAAATGGTGTATTATGTGACTTTCGACACGCCCTTTAATCAACATGAGCGTATCCTACCCATGTCGGGAGTCGACCGTGAGTGACACCCATTTTGCCGATCACACAGTCTGGTCTGGATCACACCATTCTGCCTGTCTTTCACAATCACCTTTCAGTTTCAGGGTTCTGACCGATCGTGAGCGCCAACTGGTGGATATAGCCCAAATGGATAGAGTTTATTTATAATGAGTTAATTGTTTTGTGTTGATATATGTACCTTTGTTCGTACGTACCTTATTGTGTGTGCACACACGTACATTGAATGAATTGTTTGTGTTGTTCTTATTGTTGATATTTTGTTGGCTTACTTTTCATTTTTATGTATTTTCAACTCCAGTGATCAACGCCTCTGTATGTAGTTTTTCTTCATAGTTCCATCCTCTCAACACCAATGTAACTCAACTGGAGTCAGTTTGTGATGATCCCACCCAACTAATCTTACTTATCTGACCCGCGCAGTCTCATGTTGAGCTGTGGTTCGGGCTGTGCTGCATGCCACACCGCACTCACATAATCGTACGTTTTTTTGGTCGTAATTCTGCACTTGGCGTTTTTTCATTCTGTTCTGCACTGAAAATCAAGATTGTTTCCTTCTTTTCTCACAACAAACAAAAACGATGTGAAATGCATGCAATTTCATCGCCCATTGCGATGCCTCTCATGTTCTGTTATGGTCGTTGTGCTGTTCGTTTCGTGTTTCTGTTCTAAATCCCGTTCATGTTCCCATTTTGTCTGGTTTGTTCGGCTCATGCTGCTGCACCATTAAGGAGGAAGAACACACAAACAGGCTTCCAGCACCATAGCTACGGTTGCAGCACGTTGAGATATCGATTTACGGGGTCATTTTTGTTGTTCGTTTGCTAACAACAACGTTTTCTATCGCTTTTGTATATACTAATCACATAATTTTGGCACTCGAATGATGTTTTGCCTGCCGTCAAACTTTGGACAGGCATTCAAACGTGTTTACTTTGTACAGTTCTACAGCTAAATATAGGTTTTGAGAGTTTTCTGATTTTTGAATGTGCACAGATCGTTAATTTTAAGTGACGTTGCTAAGCCCGGTTAACAAGTAGGTCCTGTAAACTCATCAGCCCCCACCCCGTAGTTGTATTCCCATCTTTTCTATTTTGTCGTACAGAGTTCTACTTTCCACCATTCTACAGTATATCTGCACTATGTTTCGGCTTGCTTTCGCCTCCCATACAACAATTCACAGTTATTCTATCAATCAGCACTTATTGTCACGAATGATCACCCAATAACATCGGCCATGAACCAAGCATCTCAAAATTATTGCTTTTCTTTTCTCTCTGACACGTTTTTTGAAGTGTATTTGGAGCTAATGTAAGATTTGTGTGTTGATTCAATACTATGGGTATCGACCGGCTTTGGGTCGGTATTCAGCACATACAACAATCAATGTGCTTAGAGCGTACGTTATGCTGTCCGTCAAATAATGGCAAGAATAATAAGCATATAATTTTTATTTTCCTTTCGTCAGCATCACAGTAAGTCGATATCTTCATCCTTACTGTTCATTTATCATAATTGCATTACCAATCTCTCTCTCTGTTATGCACTCCTCTACCAGAAAGCGTGTCTAGTCGAAAGCTGGATTCAAACAAGCAAATTGGTCTGTTTTCCCCACCAACCACCACGAAATGTGCTTCATTCTTTGCAACATAACCTCTCAATATCATCATGAGCGTTAATATTGTTTTTATTATTGTGCACGGCGTGCGCTAGCCGTTGTGTACATTGGTACTCTCTCTACAATCGGCTGCGAAACTAATAATTCGACAATGTTTGTGCTCGAACTTTTCTTTGGAGTTCAGGCGCCATCTTTTCTTTGATGCTGACTTTCGCTGAAACAAAATACCGAAAAGAAAACCCACAGCGTTTCTGAGGTTGCCTCGTTCGATTTCATGATTTGAATTTGATTTTGTTTTTTGTTTTCTCTTTTTTTATTTGTGTTTTATGCTCTGTGATGTCAATTTGAGTGTCGTCTGTCTGTGTGTATGTGCATGAGAATGTGTACTTCTGAATTTGGGTGTTTTTGTCGTTTCGATTATTTTGTCATTTTCGTTGAATTTGTTGTTCATGTTTTTTTCGTTCTGTGTGAAGATTTCTCTTTTTGCTCTTCGATTTGTTTCGTATTCCCGTCTTGGTTTGTAGTTATTTATTGTCATCTCAAGAGATAGAGACTGTGGCAATTTTGTATTGACCAGCAGTTCGCGCACCAGAGAGAACCGTTTTCTTCAGATTGTGCCCGGCTGGTTGGTTGGCTGGAACAATTTGTGGTTTCTCGATTTTTGTCGTGAACTTGTGCGCTGCGTGCGTGGACCCGGTTCCTAACAGTTGCTGTAGTTAAACCCAGACAAAGGTCTTATTGAGGAACTCCCAGGCTCTATGGTTGGCCTGGCCTGAATGCGAGCGCTGTTAAGGGCACACGCAACGTACAAGTGTCGTGGTCTGCAGCAATGGCACCAATTGTTTTTCTCTTCGTTTGTATTATTATGTCTAAACATTCAGTTCGCCAGATTTTGTGGCGTTCTGTCATCGTCATTATTGTGACTTGACTACTGTCTGTTCAGTGTTTTACTACGTGACTGACATGTATTCAAACCATGGACTGAGACTGAGAGAATGTGGCTTGATGATCACTGAAATGGATTGTCGGGCACAGGTACAAAATGTTGCAGATTGTTTATATGGCAGTAACTATATCGGGTTGCGTCGATCGAAGCCATGAATGTGCATGAGTTGTGTAATTCTACAAAGTTTCAAGTTGATGTAATTTTTCAGAAGGTTTCTTTTTCGTGCGGAATCTGCAAAATTGACTTGAATTGTAATGTTTTGTAGCGCGTTTTTTTGGGAAACCAACTTTTGAAACTGGTCTCCACTGTATACATGATGGACTTTCACGAGTTACACACACGAACACAGTGCAAATTGTTGTTTGATGACTTTGCATTCTGTCTCTGTTTGTTTCTATGTGGATTTCACGCCGATATGCTGTTCATGCCTGACGTCGGTTTTCGTCTGTTTTTTGTCTCGTTTTGTTCAAATTTTCAGTCCGTCTTTTCTTTTCGTTTTTCGTGTTCATTATTTTGCTCGTCGCTTTGCCGCGCTTTGATTGATTGACTGAGTTTCTCTTTTTTTCGTTCACATCACATTTTTGTACGTCTGTAGTTGCGCTGATTTGTCTCGTTTATTTCTTGACAAAAATTCTCTCGTGTGCGTGAAATTGAATGGGCGAAGCAAACAGAATTGTTGGAGATAATAAAACATGTGTTAAAACTTCGTCATTCTTCAACTGCGTTTTACTAAAATAAATCTGCGTTCTGGCCTAAGCGCGCTGTAGTTGCTTCAGTTGTTCAGATCTGACTGTCAACGCTGAGTAATAGACGGTAAGGTACATACATACGTGCCTTGTACGAGTTAGGTATCAATACATTGGTAAGCGTAATAGGGTAATCTGACTCGACATGGAGCAAGCTGACGAATGTGAAAACGTAATACATTGCACCTGAAAGTTTGTTGCTTTTTCTATCGCAAACAAAGCATGAACGCGATTGATATTATAACAAGAAAAACTGCCTGCTTTGCAAGGCAACAGTCCCGATATGGTTTCCGTTGTGAGGCCGAACTTCTAAAACTCCGATACAAGATGGAGCTCTGATGCTGAAAAACGATTCATTGAAAGAAATGATATCCACAGAAACTGTCGTTGACAGTCTGATCCTTAATGTCTTGTGCATAAGTTTCAGCACAATTGGTGCTGTCTTGGAGTAAATCTTCGCAGCCAGCACAAAGGCCGCTCAACCATATGGGACATGTGCTACCAGGCATGTCCCGATGATACGGGCAAACACGCCTTCAAACAGATACTATGGAATGTACAACAAGGCAACAATATCTTATTCTTACTCTCGCGCACGAGAGCTGTGAAAAGTGTTTTGTTGGTCGACTTTCGAGCGGCAGATTGCGACCAGAATTTCGATTCGGTCCGGCCATGAGCGAAATTTGTTGGATCGTCGTTGCGATCAGTGTGACCAGCTGGACAGCGAACGGTCAGTTTGTGGTACCTGACGGATTCGATGGCAGCATGAATCCAATGTTGGATCCATTCGGCATACAACAACAACAGCAACAACAGAGCAATGTGTTTGACAATGATGGCATGTTGGGTGCGTCTGTTTTATGAAACATCACATATATACAATTCTGTACATGCAACTACGAAGTGCATGGGCGGATCGGATCTGTTGATCATGTGACATGTTTTGAATTTACGACGCCAGGAAATTAACTTCGTGTCACTGACACCATAAACGTTACATTTTGGGCCACAACTTTTGAGCGCTGATCAAAATGTACAAAAAGATCCCATGAAGACAAATCCTATCCGGTCACCGAACGGATACCATACCATGAGTGAATGAACGTTCACCCACACACACAGAGCCGGACACATCCAATTTGCTGTTCGATCCCGGTGACGAAATGCCCAATCTGATCAACGGTAACATACTCAAGAGTCTGCCAATTGTGTTCCCGTTTTACGGTGGCATGTACAATTACACAAGGGTACGCTGCTGGTTTGAAACATCACAGCCTTCCACACCACATCAGTGAAACATGCGATGTGCAGATATCGGACCTCGGCACGTTGGTGTTCGGCAATTTCCATGACGTCGGCGGTGAAATGAAGTTTGGATCGGAGGAGGTACCTGATTGGCCAAAGATGCCCGACGCCGCAGCCATCGCGGTCTACATGTGTCCACAAAAGGAGGCCGAACATATCAGGGGCTCGGGCGTGTATTTTCGGTACGTGTCGGTGTGCTTCTTCATACCATCATGTGAAAACCCCAATCTTCCATTTGTTGGAAGTATTATGTGATTTAAAAATACACACTGACCGGGTGTAAATACTATTGTGTGGTTACTGAGCATGTTGTGTTCATTCAGCACAGCGTTGCGCAGCGCACTGCAACGATCGCGCAATGTTGACGCGCAGCAGCAGTATCGACAGGACGGCGATCTGAATAAAATCGAAAGCATATTGAAAGGTTTGACGTTACAACGCACGTTAATGGGGATAAATAGTGTGTGAAACATTATTGTGTTCAGACGGTGTTGCCGGTGGTCGTGCATTCACGGCCGATGCCGCCGTTATCACCACCTGGCTGCACATGACACCCATACTCGCCGGCCCACAGGCACAGAGAAAAAAGGTTCGGCTAAATTGCTAAAAAAATTCATGCATAAACAAGAATTACACCACCACACAGTTCCATTTATTTGATAGATGGCCACCTACCAAGCCATCTGGGCAACCAATCGTGACGCGTCGTTGTCCTACCTCATTCTCTATTATCACTCACTCGGATACACTGCCGCCGACGTCAACAACAACGACAACATCTATCGGTGCAAGGTGCGGGGGACAAACATAGAAAGCGTGCCTGCAGGCCACGGATATTGTATGTTCCAGTTCAACCCCTCGTTCAGGCACTGCTCAATGGCGGCAATCACACTGGACTGCTAACGGTCGACCCTAGTGGTCAGGTGAAACATCAACGTGATCGACTAATGCACACGTCGTCCGTGCCCGACTACAAACGCGGAGTGCACATATTCAGAGTGGACGACATTGCGTATAGAGTTGGATGCACCACCAAACAACACGGATCGTGTGAGTCAGACTACACTCACAGTATAAATTGGCAATGGGATATGTGCGAATCTCAGCAGTGGCAATGGCAGTACAAAAGCATGAGATGACACTCGAGTGTATTGTGGAAGATTACACCCAGATGCGACCTATTTCACCATCAATTTAATCACAGATCCCCTGGTGGTGTACCCGAACATTGTGAACATGGTCGGCGAACAAACAGTGGAAGTGAATGGCATGTGTATGGAACAACACCGCAAGTATCGATTGTTCATCAACACCAAATTGGTCAGATGATGTTTCATGCATGTGATTTGTGCTGGGCAATCAACACGCAACCTTCGTTTTGCAGTACGCCGCGTGCGAACAAATCAACAGCGCCTTGGCTCGATGCCAACTGCCACAGGTCTGGCATTGGGGCACACTCGATGTGCTGTTCCAACCGGAGAGTCCATCGATGGAAGTGACTGAGAAGGCGTTCAAGGGATACATATATTTTGGTGCGTTCATCGACACTTATTGAAAAAATATAGGACGATGCACTTTGCAGGCATTCGGGTCGGGGGTGGGCTTGACTTTGACTCTGCATCAACATGTCATAGCACAATAATATAATCAATCACGAAACCTCATGTGTGTCTCTGCATAACACGCGTATTATATGTGCTATACAGGCAGTGTACATACAGCTGGCTAACTGCTGCTTCACAGCGGTGTGTTATACACGAAAGCATTTGGTGCCAAGTCAAAAGTCAAAAAACCCACCACCTGCCCACCCCAACCCGAACAGCAGCAAAGTGGATCATGTGGTTTCCCTGATTTCACAACTGGAAGCGCACTGTTTCCACAACGGCCACCAATTGATCGTCCCCGAGTTGAGGTAGTGCCCGTTTCAGTGCCACCGACGTCCGACCCGAATCGATTGGAGATCGGCAACCTGTTGTCCTGGTACGAACATCCAATGCGCGCTGACCAGCAGCTCACCATCAGCTGGTATCCGGGCAATTTCACGCGCGTGCGCAAAGACCGGTCGGTGGTCCGATCGATCATTATGTGCTACACATGCCATGAAACATCGAAAACTTTACAGCGACCGGATTCGCCTCGAGGCCTATACTGGTGATCTGGTGATCGATCTGATTGCATACTCCGAGTCACGTGATCACGTCGAAAAAAAGTTCCTGCCGTCGCTCACCGTCATCGGACAATTTCAGCATGCCAGTCTCAGGAATCCGCCGTTAGTTCGGCGCATCAACTAACGGCGAAGTCACGCTTGGTGACCTGCACTTGGGACTTGGCTTTGCTCAAACGTGACTATTGTATTCAGAATATTTCGAGATGTACTGAACACAATAACAAGTCACGTGACAAAGGCACAGGGGCGCAATACACCCATGGGGGATATACACTGTCAAGATAGTCCTGGGCTATATCTTTTTCGTAGCCCTGGGCTATTTTCCCGGCAAAAGGACTCACGGAAAAACTTGTCGTCGAGGCTGGAAAAATTATCAAAAATCGAAATGTTTTCATAGCTATAAAGTTGAAAAATTGCGCGCTAATCGCGTCTACTACACTTAATTTTCGGTGAGATTCTGCTGTCACGCGAACAAAACAAAAAATTTTTCGAGCGACACGAGCGAACCTTCAAAATCAAACAAGCGCTTTATGAAAACAATTTTAGATTTAGGCCATAGTCCACTTGAAACCTGTGTACGCCCCTGCAAAGGCAAGAACCGACCGGACCGATCACTAAATTTATTTCCGCAGGACGAAGTTGGTGTTAAGACACTGTGACTATGCACAAGTCCAGATGCTCCGAGCAACAGACGCGTATATTCCAGTCCCCAAGTGGCAGCAAATCAGCCCCTGAACCAGCAGTTCATCGAGGGTGCACGCGTGGAACGAAGGACTAACGAAAAGACGGTGGTTGACGTGACCGTGGACAATTTGCGACAGATGCGTCTTGTCACCGACATCGATGTGCACCAGTATCGATTCGGATTCTTTAAACTGCGACCGAACCATGAGGATGGACACGGAGCGTCAGTTGATTTTGGCAATGATCCAATCCCGTTTTGCTGATGTTTCATACCGACTGATGTGTGTGTATTTGCAGGCTGATCAGCTCGCCGATTCCACTGCACTGGCTCTGGGGAAGGGAGAAAAATGTTGGTGTAGCTTGTTAAATATTTTTTCGAGGTCCACTGCTGGCACAGTCAAAATTTCGATCTTCTACCGGTCATTGCCGAACTCGGAAAGGTACTGGAATCCATAAAAGTCCAAACTCCTTTTTCAGACGGAAGAGATCTCATCGCAACTGTGTCTCGATTGGTACGAACAGGACGGCAGACTGTCAAACTTCATCCGCGACACCGAGACACACGCGCCGTGTCCATGTCTGAAACGGCAGGCTCAGTTGGACTATGGCAGATTCATGCCACATCCACGGTGCAACAAGGTATAGCATTCATTTTTCGCCTTCTTTCACCAACTGCATGTGTCATTCCGATCTCATGTACCTGGACTGGCATAAAACTTGACTTGTATCAAGTTTACGGGCAAGGACCACGGCCAGTTTTTGTTGCCACGTCTTTCCCCATCTTACGCACCAAATCCAAAAACGATACAATCTTTTCCGATCTTCCGCGACGGCTACTGTACAACCAACATGGGCTCGGCCGATTGTTTCATGTCGGCGCAGAACATTCACGGCATCAACGAACACGACTCAAGGTTGGCTGACGCTTGTTCGTTACGAACACGACCAACAAATGTGTATGGCATGTACGGCAAACTGGTATAAGTTTATGAAATTTGAAATTGTATCGCTCAGTTGGCTCAAAAAAAACAAAACTGGTTGGTTATGTTCACGATTATATGACAGTGTTTGTTTGTGGCAAGTGAAACATCAATTCAGCATCATACTCTTTTGCAGTCGGTTCTCGACCAGTTACGGCCAAGTGTGCTGCTACGACGGTGCTGGTTATCTGATGCACACCAACTATCAGCCGATTCGTCAGAAACCAACCAGCCCCTACAACCCCGGGTTCCCGTTCCGATCGTACGAGTTCGGCACCGCACCGTTCGATGGACAATTTCAGGTGCCCGGGGTTTTTTTGTTTGAAAAAATAAACGCCTTCGCGAATCAGCCATTTTGTTGAATTTGACGCTTTATTAGACTTCGACAACGAATACATCAGGTACCAGGACTGTCCTCTTTCTACCACGACGTTCTGCCATATTTCTTCTGCTGCAAGTATTCGCGAAATCGATGTCAGCTGTTCTATTGGCGTCGACCGACAAGTGGATGTCAGCAGTACACACCGCCCAGTATTGGTTCGTCCCGCACTGCATAGTTATCCGGACTATAGTTTACCCTCTGCTGTGTGTGTTATACCGTGGACGTCATTCATATTCCGTCGATATAGAGTGAACCAGAGTTTGACTGCCCGACCGAAAACACCGGGTCTCGATCACGTCACTACACAGAGGGTAGACGGTGAAGGCATGTCACACCTACACGTAATAATCATGACGCCGTGGATGTCCTTGTGTGGTTGCAGGCGCAGTGTACGGCGGTGGTCACGTGCACCAGTTGAACATGACACGACCGCGGCACGCGGACAACGACCAACGCCCGTCGTCGGCACGATCAAGACTGTACGACCAACCACCCAAACAATTCACGATCGTCACCGCCGGCATCTACAATCTGTACTCGCTACCACAGTCGATCGAACACGAATCGGTCGACATTCAGTTGCGATTCGAGCGATATCCCGATCGCAGTGTTGATATACGTTAGTGTGGATATTGTGAAACATCATGAGTGCTGGCAAAATTGGTGATCGGATTTGTGGGTAATGCTGATGCTGCCAATTCTGACCAGTGTGTGAAAGTTCCCTCAGATTGGGGGTCGAAATTCAGATCACCAAGTTTGGTACGATTGAGCAAATAATGCTCCTTCTTGTATGGATTTAGGTGTTGGTGGTTTGCAACAAGAACGATTTGTGCAGCCGTCAAATGGCACAGTGGTCACTGGACTGGCTGTGAGACAGGGTGCAAACAACGAAGGTTGGTACCGGCGAAGTTTGATTAACTCCCCTCGCAAGAATGACCGAACAACAACCAAAGCGGTTGTCCCACCGTGGTCGTAGTCGTGGGGTTCATATCTGATACGACGTCGTATGCGCAGACACGACCTATGTGCTGCTACGCAAAGACACGCGACGTCGTCGCTATCGCACGATGGTGGTGAACAAGGGGACGGTGCGGTACTTCGATACAATGAGATTGCAGAGGTTTCAAGGTACGTACATTGTCGTTCATCCAGCCTACCTTATGGCCAAGAGTGTGACGTATAGCGGTCTCCAATCGATTTTCAATAAGCGTGTCGTCCAATGCGCATGTACAAGGTGCGACCCACACCCAGGCATCACCATGTACGTCAATGACGTCAATGAGCCCCTGTCCGAGGTCTACGTTGTCATCGAATCAGCCAAAGTCGGCGTGCGTGTCCGCGAGAGCTACGCGGCCGACATCGCCGTGTCCCAGATGTTGTACGAATCACCCGGTTTGCTGGACATCGTCCTGTCCGTCGCTCCCGACCAGACCAACCGTGATCGTGATGATTACAAGGTGGTCCAAAAGTTTGGCTGTGTCTGTGTGACTGTGTCTAAAATCTAGTAACGAAGGAAGTAGTGCAGTGTGTGTTCACGTAGAGACTTTTACACTGCCTTGTCCGAATTGCAGGGCGGATCTCGAGAGAGCGCAGTGGTCGCCGATGGCTTGTTAGTGCCACGTTCCGGAGAGGATCTGTCGAAATGTTTGTCTTTCTGACCACTTTGCTGTGAAATCAACAGTGAAGTGCAAGTGCAGTCTTCACAGATTTGATTGAAAACCTCGAGCCGGGCAGTTCGTTTGTGCAAGCCGACTCGAAACGACCGAATCTGTTCCGGGTGCATAAGAGCAACCTGCATTCGTCACTGCCTTCCGATATGATCTCGCAACCAGTGTACGCGAGTGCAAGGTCTGTTACCACAACAATGTGCGGTCGCTGCCTTTCCATTGTGGTGACTCTGTCAACTGGTCCCACAATAATGCTGCTATGACCCTGTTTATTTGATGTCAAGAAAATATGGCGCTTGTGTCACCCACCACAACCAAAAATGGCAGACTGTATCCAGCTTTGAAAAAATAAGCAGTGTAAAATATGTATCAATACAACCATATGGGGGGACATGCGCTACCGCACATGCCCCGATATCTGAACATGCAGAGCTCCGTCCAAACTCGTGCACGTCACTGGCAACTCATTATCGATTGAATGGCGATTCGACCAGGGACCGGTGGATGCGTACAACGACTACAGGGACATGTGCTGTGAGTGATTGTTTACGAAACATCAACCCGTTGTATATTCTCGTGAATCTGAGTGCCCAGCTTCTGCAAAGTATCGTCAGCACGCAGTAGCACACGCAGAGGGGGTGTGATATCAAAATATGCCACGCTTAATTATAGAACCAACATCGTCAGCTGTATCAAACTTGGTCGACCGGATCAAATTAGCGGCCTTTGATTGTGTTGATGGCATACTCTGGAAATTTACCGCCACCACTTTTTTCGACCAGATTTCTAGAGTTGTTCGCCAAAAACCCATAACAGCCTAGCGCTGGTCGGAATGCAAATGGCCAAGACTATAAATCCGATTACCAAGTTCGACAGCGGCCTATTCTTAATGTGTTGTTGCACTGGCAGGCTCCAATTCAACGCATCGTGTCTGCCAGTGCACCGCCAGTCCGTCCACAATCGTCACCATTTGTGGCACCGACTCGACCTGTCAATACGACCATGCCTTTCTCCAGCAACAATACATCGCGAGGTTGACCGGTGATTTCAACCAGAAAATCGGTGTCATGGTGGGTTTATATGCTCGTGTGTATCTTGGTTAAAGTTACGACGGATATCAAAAGTCACCGTTATTTGATGAGCTGACTAGTAAAGGCATGACGAACAAAACACTAGTGCGGTGTTAGACAACAGTAGCACCCCCCCCCCCAATCGGACTCATTGTT
Source organism: Rhynchonema sp. JSB1_4 (assembly GCA_030248065.1). Classification (NCBI taxonomy): domain Eukaryota; kingdom Metazoa; phylum Nematoda; class Chromadorea; order Monhysterida; family Xyalidae; genus Rhynchonema; species Rhynchonema sp. JSB1_4. The sequence goes on along the minus strand of JASAMV010002467.1, from coordinate 3,807 downwards.
CTCGTATGGTCTTTACACTCAACACGACTCTGCATTTGTGCACTGGCAGCGTTCGCAAGCATCCGAATGGCAACGGTCGTGCGGCGCAGTCGACATTGAATGGCCCGAATACCTGCGCATCGTGCATGACTCGAGTGCAAAGTATTTGGTGGGCGATTCGATCGAATTCGAATGTTATGAAAGTCATTGGATAAAAGGTGCGACATTCTGCCTGAGCGCACTAGTGTGTGTGCTCTGAGCTTCGAAGCCAAGCCCGACCAATTGCTCATGGTCCATGACATTACATCTGCGATCATGGGCCACGTCACAGCAGAAATTTCTTTTGTTTGTCAAATTTGCCGAAATCGAAAGTGTCAAAATTTGTTTTTTCGCACGGACACCTATGCTTATCCTACTACTCAAATAAGAATAAGTGAGCAATGACAATGAGCAAACTGCAACGTGCCTGCTAACGCAATGCTCCCTCTGACCACACAAACGTGCACAGGTGACACCCGATTCACGTGCAGTCACGACGAAGACACAAATGTGGTGCGTTGGACTGTCGGCTGGCAGCCATGGTGCCGATGTAGGTGATGTTTCACACGTACATATTTCTCTTCCATTACATTTAGTGACAACATGGTGGTCCTCCGCACAGCACGCGCTCGTGACACAGCACTCAAATGGCTGACGGCCGTCGTGGTGACCGTCGTTCTGATTGTGACCATCGTTGCCGTGTTCGTCGTTTGTGTGAATATGATCAACAAGAAGAGATCGGCTGCGTACAGAGGCAGGGTTAGTGCAACATGCGTACGAGTAGAGTGAAACATCATCATGACACGGGTGTGGTTGCAGGCAGCAGAACACAGTGCGAATGCACCCGATCAGGCATACACGTTCAAGCCAATCGCTGCTGCAGACATTGCTCAACCGGAAACTGCAGGTGCGATTTTGCAGGGCGGGATTTTTTAACATGATTGCACGGTCAAACCTCCACATGGTGCACAGAGTGGGACCCGAACATTCTGATGTTGTCGTTGTCGAATACTCACTATAGAATATAACGGGGGAACATGGTCAATACAAACGGTAAGCGCTCTCTGCGGCACAGTGAATGCTGCTCTGGACTGCGGTTTTGGTTCATAAGTTTGATGTTGTCTCGTTTCACCAAGAGCGTGTGGCAGTATATGAGTCGCATATTTCTTGTCATTTTTTTGCATTTGATACAATCTACAACATCTGCAAGAATGCATAATGTTCCACAAATTTAGCGTCCACAAATTGTCAGTCACCCGTCAGCTCCATTTTTTTATACGTTTTTACTTACAGTTTCAACACTGTGAAAGGGTTTTATTCGTGTGTGGTCAAACTATCATGACTGTTCCAAGAATGCCATAATTTCTGCTCCATCATGTCTTCTCAAAAGTTACCTACTTATTGATTACCTGGATGAATGAATGCACCAAAATATCAGAAGCAGGTATTGTATAAGTAATATGTATGTCAGAAACACTATTTTTCAAAAAACTTGGATCCTCACTGTGACAGTTTTCCTGCTTGCTCGGCTGAAACACGCGATAACAATCTGGTCTTTGAAATATGACTATGCGCACTTGCCCAACTTCAAAATACCGCCTGAATACTACGAGTATTACATTGTGCTCGAAAACTTTCCGAATGCGCAATGTCAAAGACCTGATCAAGCGTCACCAATCCCCGACCGATGTTGATGTCCACCACGGAACGGGCCAATGCGACCAACGCGTGGGCAACAGAGCCAGCTGGTGCCCAACACACTGTGGCAGGCCAGTCACCACTTTGTGATCATCCTCTTCTGGTATAATCGGTCTGATAGACGCACACATGGGACGGACAGTTCGGTCTGTTTCAAAAGCGATAACCGCAACATGCATTGGGCCTTCGAAGTATGATTTATTACTCCCAAGGCCACATGACGGCGTCCCTATATGATCTGGCTCCTGACACCCCCTCCATGATATTGATAATATGCAGTATGACCTACCGACACATCACATGGGTCATTTAATTACAGGGAACATTTACTTTACTCAGGCGTCAGTAAACCTCAGAAGGATCCCATGTTTGGTGGCGTGTCCGTGTCAACTGTCAGGGTTGCGGTGGTCGGTGATGATGTGATAAGCAAACCGAACCTTCTCCGATCACACCGTGGATCGCATGTCGGGAAGAGATAGACCAGTTGAATTGAGATAGAGAAAGCGCAAATTATCGATTCCTATCGATCCAGGGAGCACTTTCTATTTCATACAATAAAAACTTACAAATTGTAGCCAAAAGTTACAAGCAATTGTAAATCCACTTTCCACAATAATTTTGTATCGAGTCACAATTTTTTGTAGCTGGATACAATAGAGCTGAAAATGTTTCGATGGCACGATTTTCTTTCGCTTAGGCAACCATGAAAACGCATGTTTGATGAAATTAGTTTCCAATAAATTGCTTCTAGAGATGACTAGGAAAAAAGTGCCGGAGGCAGCGCCGTATACCTTGGTTGTGGTGACCACACGTTGTCACTCTGTTTCTGATGATATAATGGGTCAAAACAAGCACCTTGTCCTCTATGCAGTATTTCCGTCAGTTTCTGATGATATAATGGATCAAAACAAGCACCCTGTCCTTCATACACTTTTTTACACCGTTTCTGATGATACAATGGGTCAAAACAAGCCTGTTCGTTCACTTTGACGACAACCAAGGTATACGCCGCGCGCTCGCCGGGGAGTTACCACCATTGTTTGTGTCATCAACTGCGAGTTAAATGGGTCAGCCAATTTTGTTGCCGGTCACAAACACAGTTTTCGAAATGATCAGTGATGTACAAACTGAGTGTCGGCCAACCAGTGTCACAGATTTTAGAACGCTATGGTTCATTTAAGTTGGCAGTCGTCTAACTTGTGTCATAAATTGCGGAACTTACAGTCGTGGTTCAACCGGTGATAATCTAGTCGTGCAACTAGCGTCACAAGTTGCTCAACCAAGTGATTCAACTAAGCTTGTGATAATATAGTCGTCCAACTAGTCTCTCAAACTGCGGTACGTGGTGGTGCAACTTGTGATGATTGCATAAGTCGTCCATTGACGGCGCAATAGTCTTGTAGTAACAGTCGAACCTAGTGATGGTATCATAGTCGTTCGACCAGTGTTGCGTAGGCGATCGCCGATCTTGTTCATGGAGGTAATTTCTTTTCAGTTGTGAATTGTGCTCTAGGTTGGACTTTTCGTCAATTTTTGCATTGGATCTTTTCCTGACGTTACATCCTCACAAGTCTGTCGGTTGTGAAAGCTTGATTTTAGTTCCAAATACAAATGCATAAGCTTCCGTGGAAAGTTTGACTTGTGGTAACGCGGACCCATTTAACTCGCAGTTGATGACACAAACAATGGTGGTAACTCCCCGGCGAGCGCGCGGCGTATACCTTGGTTGTCGTCAAAGTGAAAACGCACACGCTGGATTGGTTAGTCCAACAACTATCGGCACGAAATGCACATGCTAGTCCGACAATTAACATCACAAAATATACAGGCTAGTCCCCCGACAAACGAGCAAGACTGACGGGCAAGGGCGATCTCCGTCGACGCGTTGCGTCGCCGTCGATGCCCTTGAGTGTCAATACAAGACATGACTTATATCTCTAAACACAAAACGCACAGGCTGGATTGGTTAGTCCAACAACTAACGGCACGAAATGCACAGGCTAGTCCGACAATTAACGTCACAAAATATACAGGCTAGTTCCCCGACAAACGAGCAAGACTGACAGGCAAGGGCGATCTCCGTCGACGCGT